>VWZI01003549.1:396504-404004 GCA_013396835.1 Psilopogon haemacephalus | reverse complement strand
TGTGTTGCAGTCAGAAGCCAACATTTGTTCTGCTGTAATAAAAATTCTGGGAAAGGGGCTACTTTTCACCATGTGTTTGTAAGGCTGCATCATGCCAGGGAGCACTAATCTGCTACAGATAATAAATAGCCATCCAATTGCTTACCTTTCTTAACAGTTCTGCTTCAGAGGAAGATAAAGATCATTCACCTGCAGAAACCTTGACTGGCTGGGAGCCTTTTTCTGTGCACATTTTCTGTATTAATATCAAGCAGGATTTAGTCTATTAAATTTAAGTGGTACATGATGTACATGTTCAGTGCTGCCAACAGTCTGTTTTTCAATAGAGATGCTGTGCATATTTGTTTTAAGCATAAGTATCAATATCTGACCTGATGATGAGTTGCTCAAGCTCTCTCCATGAAAAATTGTCTTCATTTAATTTTTTTTTTAAAGGCTGTAAATAATTTATTTAAACTTGTAAAGTCTTGCATCAGAGCTTATTATTCTGTATTCTGATGGAGCCCTTTTAATTTAAATTGTAATACAAAAGTACTTCTGTTACTGAAGTTTCAAAGAAAGTAGGAACAGCTAACAATGGGAAATTATTAGCTAATTACATGAGCAAGCACTGAAATGATAAAACAGGCTTTTAGAGTTGTAGCTTCTTTTGCAGGTGCAGAGATAATGTTTTCTTTTCTGGATAGAACAGTACATTTCAAAGTACAAAACAGGTCTGAAAACTGCGTTAAAAAACATCTTCTCTTCTTTCTATCTGCATTTATGAAACTGTTGGAGGTGGCTAAGGCGCTACCTAAATCTTGAGGTCCAACCCAAAACAACAACTGGGAGTATATTCCAGATACTGAAAGGCAACATTTTGGAGGACTGTAAACCAGTAAGGCCATGCTTGTTTATAGTCATTGTCCTGCTAACATCAATAGCTGGTTTTTGTTTGAGAAATGGTTTTTAATCTGTCACATGTAGAGATGTAAAAGTCTGTCTGCAGGCACCAACAGCGATGCTGGAAGTATTGTGCTACTACATGTTGATGGAACAGCATCTGTTATCAGAGCTGAGCCTCTGCACAAGCCGTTGTGTCCAGGCCATTTTGGTTTCAGAGTCTGGATGAGTACACTTGAGTTTTCTTAGGAGATCCTGCTCACAGTAGGGAGAAAATCAATGCTTGATTCTGCACCCAGCTTCCCATAGCCTGGTTCTTGTTGTGTATTGGCACCATGGTGACCGGAAGCGATCATAGGATATTAGGGGTTGGCAGGGACCCAAGGAGATCATCGAGTCCAATCCCCCTGCCATAGCAGGACCATATAATCTAGCACAGATCACAGAGGAACACATCCAGACAGGCCTTGAAAGTCTCCAGAGAAGGAGACTCCACAACCTCTCTGGGGAGCCTGTCCCAGTGCTTTGTGACCCTTACAGTAAAGAAGTTCTCCCTTGTGTTGAGGTGGAACCTCTTGTGCTTCAATTTACACCCATTGCTCCTTGCCCTATCACAGGGAGCAAGTGAGAAGAGCCTGTCCCCTGCCTCCTGACCAGCCCTCAAATGTTTGTAAACATTGATTAAATCCCCTTTCAGTCTTCTCTTCTCCAGACTAAATAGTCCCAGGTCCCTCAGCCTCTCCTCATAAGGCAGTGCACCAGTACCCTAATCGTCCTTGTAGCCCTCTAATGGACCCTCTCCAGCAGATCCGTGTCCCTCTAAAACTGAGGAGCCCAAAACTGAATGCAGTATTCAAGATTAGGTCTCACCAGGGCAGAGTAGTGGGGAAGGAGAACCTTCCTTGATCTGCTGGACACACGCTTCTTAATACACCTCAGGATCCCATTGGCCTTCTTGGCCACAAGGGCACATTGCTGTCCCATGGGTAACTTGTTATTCACCAGGACTCCCAGGTCCCTCTCTACAGGGCTGCTCTCCAGCAGATCACCTCCCAGCCTGTACTGGTGCAGTTTATTATTCCTTCTCAGGTGCAGGACTATGCACTTGTCCTTGTTGAACCTCATTTGGTTCCTCTGTGCCCAGCTCTCCAGTTTGTCCAGGTCTCACTGAATGGCCTTACAGCCTTCAGCTGTATCAGCCAAAACTCCCAGTTTGGTGCCATCAACAAACTTGCTGAGCAGACACTCTGTCCCCTCATCCATGTCATTGATGAAGACATTGAACAGGACTGGACCCAGCACTGATCTCTAGGGGACTCCACTGGTTACAGCTCCCCAGCTGGACCTGACACTGTTGATCACCACTTGCTGAACTCTATCTTGTAACCAGTTCCTAATCCACCTCACTGTCTTCCATCCCACATTTCCTGAGCTTGCTCACTAGAATATTGTGGGAGATGGTGTCAAAGGCCTTGCTAAGGTCAAGGTCTCCCTGAATCTACCCATTCAGTTATGTCATCATAGAATGCTATCAGGTTCGTTAAGCATGATTTGCTCTTAGTGGATCCATGCTGACTACTCCTGATAACCTTCTTCTCTTCCAAGTGCCTTGAGATGCCCTGCAGCAGGAGCCTCTCCATCATCCTTCCAGGGGTGGAGGTGAGGCTGACTGGTATATAGTTCTCTGGAACATCTTTCTTGCCCTTTTTGAAGACTGGAGTGACACTGTCTCTTCTCCAGTCCTTAGGCACCTCGTTTGCCATGGTTTGGCAAAGATGATGGAGAGTGGCAGAATGATTACATCAGGCAGTTCTGTCAGCACCCTTGGGTGCATCTCATCAGGGCCCATGGAGTTATGAATGTTCAGTTTGTGTAATTGATCCCTAACCCAGTCTGCACTGAGCAGTGGGGAACATTCCCTCCTCCAGGCTTCCTCTCCTTCAACCAGGGTCTGGAGTACCTAGGGGAGTTTGTCCCTAGATGTAAAGACTGAAGCAAAGAAGGCATTCAGCAACTCTGCCTTGTCTGCACCCTCAGTTCTCAAGGCTGCCACCTCGTTCAGCACTGGCCCCACACCTTCCCTATTCTTCCTTTTCTTACTGATATATTTGAAGAAGCCCTTCTTGTTCTCTTTTGCTTCCTTTGCCAGCTTCAGTTCCAAGAGGGCTTTGGCTTTCCTTTTTGCCTTCCTACATGCCCTGACAACTTTTCTATAATTCTCCCAAGTGGCAAATCCCTTCTTCCATGAATTGTAAGCTTCTTTCTTCCCTGAGATTTCCTTCAGGAGCTCCTTGCTCATCCACGCAGGTCTCCTAGCGTGTTCACCTGATTTTTTACTTGGGGGAATACACCTAGCTTGAGCTTGGAGGAGGTGGTCTTTTAAAATTAACCAACTTTCTTGGGCTCCTTTACCATCTAGGGCCCTAGTGCATGGGATTTCTGCAAGCATGTCTCTGAAGAGCACAAAATTAGCTTTACCCAACCATAGAAAGGTCTCGGTTATTTTTCTCCTAATATGACAAATTGCTTTTTCTATATGGTTTGTGAAGATTTATTGTAATCTTTATTTTAATGTGTAACTGAAAGTGTAGCAAGAAAGCTGAGGACAATCCTGTTCCTCCAAAGGCCCTTAAACAGTGGTGACTTAGGCAATGTACAGAACTGCAGATCTTCAGATACTATGGTTTCAAAAGAAATCTGAATGGGAAACAAATTGTGAGGAAGGTTTGTCACATGTTGAAAATGGCTTCATAGAAACTCAGGTTTTAGATAGTTAGAAAGGGGATGAGGTCAGCCAGGGCAGTGCTTTTCCCCCTTTTTAAAGATATGAAACCTGCTTTTCTCCCTGCAATTATAGTTTTCTTTCTCATTTTCAGTCCACTCCCATCTTTCCACATACACTTACCACAGCTGTGACCTGCCTCTATAAGGAGGCTTTCAGCTTGTAGGAGGCTATCCACAACAAACCGGACTGAGGGTTCGTCTCAGAGCAGGCTTTCCTTTGATTACTGATTTTTTGGCCTCATCTCTGTTGGAACTGCTTGCAAGCTACCCTTACAATGTATGCACTGTTGTTGCAGGCCAATCTGCCCCTGCTGCAGCGCGAGCTGCTGCACTGTGCCAGGCTAGCCAAGCAGAACCCAGCCCAGTACCTCGCCCAGCATGAACAGCTGCTTCTGGATGCCAGCACCACCTCACCTGTTGACTCCTCAGAGCTGCTTCTCGATGTGAACGAAAACGGGAAGAGGCGAACTCCAGACAGGTGAGCACCACCCTGCTTACAAATGTCTGATGGGACAAATGTGCCAATCTCCACTAGCAAGGGGGAAGTGTGGGAGTAAGTACCTGGGGGGAACTGAGTTTGCAGGTCCTGCTTTCATTGCAGCTGTGCAACAGCTGGGTGGCCTTTGCTTAAGTGTGTATAGAATCATAGCATAGTTTGGGTTGTAAGGAATCTTTAAAGGTCACTTTAAAATGTTATCTACTCCAGGGACATTTTCAACTAGATCAGGTTGCTCAGAGCCCCATCCAATCTGTCTTCTAGTGTTTCCAGAAATGGGGCAGCTAGCACCTCTCTGGGCAATCAGTTTGTGTTTCACTACCCTCACTGTAAAAAAAATTTCTTCTTTAGCTCTAGTCATAATCTCCCTGCTTTGACTTTGAAACCATTACCCTTTGTCTAGTTGCAGCATGTCCTTCTTTCTGCAAGATGGATACACAGATGCGTGGTTATATAGCTACTTCCACATGTATTCCACACGTACATCTTTGTGTATATAAATATGTTATGTGCACACAGTGATTCAGGCAACAAACTCACCTGAAGACACACTGTGGTCACACCCACATAGAAATAGCACTGTCCAGCCAGTACTCTGCTATGTGGTGCATGGTATTTCTGTGCAGCACAAAGTGGTGAGCAGCAGATCAGTTTTATACGCAAGTCCTTTGTAGTCGAAATTCTGTTAGAGTAGACAGTAAATATGGGGAAATTGGCTTAGGCACTCATTGCGAAGTACAAGGCTATCTACAGTGTAATCAGGGCTTTGAGCCTTCTGCTGTGCCATGTTTGCATAACCATCTATCTAATATGCATAAAGGTATTTCTTCCAAACAAAAGAAATATTCACTGAAAGCTGGTTTGTTGTTGAGCTGAGAAGTCCATACATGAACAGATTGAGTGCAAGTGTGTGTGTGAAGTACAGTAGCTTTAGGGATGTGGGCCAATTTTCTTACTTGAATAAAGTTCTTTGTTTAGAACTACAAGAAAACACTCTTGTGGCTGTTTATTTTCAACTGTCTTCCCATCCTTAGTGTTGGAATTATGGCTAGCATATACATTGTACCTTTGGGTGGCTCAATGACTGGATTTTTCATAGTCTGGTTTGCCATGGATTTGGTAATGTGGAACTATTATAATGCTTTTCTGGCAAAAAATGCAGAGGTGCTTTTGAGACTTGGAAGTCTCTGCTCATGAGCCATTGCCTTTGGCTTCACAAGTGAAGTCTTTCTTAGGCTCTGTCCAGCTGAAGGAGTCTTCAACTCCTCTCAAGGTAGTAATGCAGATTTTAAGATGAGGGGTAGGCAGTTTAACTTCTAGTGCTGTGGGTAAAATCCTGTGTTTGAATTCCTAGGGTCCTAGATTGGGGCTGTAATGTGGGATGTCCCACTGGCCTGCATGCTCTGAGGTGACAAAGCTACCAACTGCCAGCCTCTGTAAACTGATGCTTGAAATCAGACTCCTTAGTTTGGGTGAAGTGGAAATGGCTTTACAGAAAACCTCATCCTTTTTTTGACTTAGATATTCTTTGCTGCCATGAAAGACCTGAAAAGAGACAGCTCAGCTCACCTGTTGCAGTGGTGCCATGATGTTTAAAAATAAGCGTGTTTTTTTTTCCAGTACCAAACAACCCTGACACTTGTTAGTCACAACTGCTTCTCTTTTGACTATGATTAAAGCTTTACACTGGAGTTCAGTGGAGTGGTATTGTGCATTCGAGCATTTTTACTACAGATTTAGTAGAAAGAATAAGATCCTGTTGGAAAGATTCTTAAATCTACTGTATGGGAGTTCATATAGCTTTTAATTTGGATAATATAACTAATCAACCCCAAAAAACTGTCATCAGAATCAGAGCATGCCTAGATGGAACAGTGAAACCAAATACTTGTCTGGCTTTATATTCATTATACTATTAATTATTTTAATTGTATACAGAGAAACAGGAAGCAATGCCTGGAAACATATACCTTTTGTTTAGATATCTAAGTAGTTTTAAAATACACTAATAAAAATACAAAGGAAAAGGCATTCTTTAAGAGGGGGGAATTGCTGTGACTCAGTTGTTAGAAGATGGAAAAAAGTGACTAAAAAGGCAACAGATGACACCAAGCTGTGTGGTCCAGTTGACAGTGCTGGAGGGCAGGGATGCCATCCAGAGGGACTTGGACAGGCTTAAGAGGTGGGCCCAGGCCAACCTCATGAAGTTCAGTAAAGCCAAATGCAAGGTCCTGCACCTGGGTCAGGGCAATCCCAAGCACAGTCTGGCTGAGGAGTAGCTTAAGAACAGTCTGGAGGAGAGTGACTGGTGGGTGTCAGTTGATAAGAAACTCCCCATGAGCCAACAATGGTTGCTGGAAGCCCAGAAGGCAGCTATGTGCTGGGCTGCATCCAAAGCAGGGAGAGAAGGAGGACTCGGAATTCTGCCCCTCTGCTTTGCTCTGCTGAGACCCCCACTGGAGTACTGTACCTGCAATAGGTCTAAAGGATGGCCATGAAGATGATCAGAGAACTAGAGAATCTTCCTTATGAGGACAGGATATGTGATTTGGGGCTGTTCAGCTTGGAGAAGAGAAGGATCTGGGGAGACCCTGGAGCAGCTTTTCAGTACCTGAAGGGAGTCTGCAAGAAAGTCAGGAAGGGATTTTTCACAATGGCTTCCAGTGATAGGATGAGAGGGAATGGATTGAAGCTTGAGGAGGGCTGATTTAGACTGAAGACTAGGAAGAAATGCTTTAGAGAGGGGGTTGGAGAGACACTGGAACAGGTTGTTCAGGAAAGTCCCTCTCCCGAGAGGTGTTCAAGGCCAGGTTGGTTGAGGCCTTGAGCAAGTTAGTCTAATGGAAGGTGTCCTTGTCTGTGGGAGGGAGGTTGGAACTAAATGATTTTTAAAGGTCCCTTCTACCCTAAACTATTCTATGAATCTATGAATCTTTCCAGGGGGAAAGATATGTCTCTTAGTAAAGTAAATTGTGGTATCTTTCTCACTTGCCAGGGGTTGTAATGTATGTGTAGACATCATATATGTGCATGTATGGAAGATAGACAGATAGACAGATAGACACTAAATTTTATTNTGGTTGTGTATATATAATTTATACATGTATGTGTTAGAAATAGATAGACACACATTTTTTCCATATTTACATTTTTCTTTCAGTCAGAGGTCAGTGCATCCTGTTGGTTCTAGTAGAGGCAAAACACACCAAGAGATGAGGTAAAACACACCAAGAGATCAGGCAAGGGAAGTGGAATGTGTGCATTTCACATAAGCACATCCACATTGTGATTTTTTTTTGTTGAAGATAATCTACATACAGCAATATTTTCTGCTTACA
>VWZI01003549.1:368457-396487 GCA_013396835.1 Psilopogon haemacephalus | reverse complement strand
TTTTTTTTTTTGCATGTACATTTTCCAGTCCTGGTGATTTAGCTGCATATCCAAGCCTACTGTATGTGAGGTTTTATAGAGCAGTCTGACAGCAGAGCTTCATGTTTTACTGAATGTTTTCTTGGTACATATGGTCTGACACGGATGAGCAGCCACGGTGAGATTTTGGAGTCTATTAAAGTAGCTCATTAAAAAGATCAATCTGTTTCTGTAATAACACTGGGAACCATCAGTCACTGCAAGAGAGAAAAAGTGACACCTGAGGAGACAACACATTTTGGTAATTTGTTCATGACATGTCATGAACAAAGCCTTCACTATATTTTGTTTACAACTTTCGCGTTCTACTGTTGTAAAGCAAAGAATTGTGGACTAATGTGAGGTTTTATTTTGGTGAGTGAATGCTTAATTATAAAAAGAATAATTTCAAATGCATTAACCGCTAAAGACCTTTTGCTAATTAGTCATCTTTGGGGTTTGTTGGAAAAGGCTCTGTGGCATACGACCACATCACATAGTGACTTTACGTTTGCCACAGCTGCTTACAAAGTGGTTATAAGATGGCAAAAACATTGGTTAGAATAGTTCTAATTTTGATCGAGTGGCTATGATTGTTTTGTGACTTTAAAAAGTGCTGCTGTGTTTGCTGTAACCGTGGCACACTTAAGAAGAAATTCATGTCAAAATTTCTTGGGCACAGATATCAACTTCACTAATTCTGTTGGGTAAATCTTACATGAAGAAGCTTCTCCCCATCTCAATACAGTGAAGGATGCTCACAGCTCTCACAGCTATGCTCTTTGCAAGCTATGTGTAATTGTGAGAAATTTTAAGAGAATTTACTCTGTATGAACTGTTAGCAAGGCAATATCAGTCTTTTCTGTAAGACAGTATTATAAACAAAGTAAGTATTTTATTCCAACAAAGCATTATCATCTGATTTGCCATCAAGAATTTATTGCTGGAAGTCCAGTTTAAATCTAAGCATCTTGCACGAATAGCATATGAACAGCTTTGCCTCCTTGCAAGCTGACTGCAGTTTTCTTAGAAGTTGGTGAAATGCTTTTGATCAAGTGAAGATTTCCCACTCAAGGCAGTTTTGCATGGTCAGATTTCCTACTCAGAAAATTATTCATAAATTGCAGTAACTTAAAACTGAAATTATAGCTTCCAAACATCTTAAAGTGTGTTAAATGGGTGCAGGTTAATGGCTGTTATCTATTCTGTTGTCTTTAAATAATGGTTCCGTATAAAATGACTCATAGCTGAAGGAGCCCATCTTTATCCTGTTGTCACTTTTGCAAACAACAGTGTTGACTTGGGTACCCATCAAGGAAAATGTGACCAGCAGGAGCAAGAAAACCAAGAAAACATGTCAGTTAGCCTGCCTACACATTCAGTGTTACTTCATCTCTGTAGATGGTTTTAGTTTTGCAAATCAGATGGATCAGGTAAAAATCAAATTAAATTAGATGAAATTTGTGGTGGGATTCAGAACTAGCATTCACATGGGTCTGCCAGTTCCTGTGAAATGAGAGTGCTTCCTCAAGCATCTGGGAAATGCTGCTGTCCTGAGGGAATGAGACCTAGAGGAATGAGTAGGACTGAAATCAGAAGCAGAATAATAGTAGATTGACTTCAAGGCACCTGAATCATGTCACTCTTCAGTACTTTGTCTATTATTGCTATTTTCAGGTATTCAGATACAGTAGATTTGCCAGTGATGGCTGTTCTGATGAGACTTTGGAATTTGTCACGTTTATATATTTCTTATTCCTGCTGGCAATTGCAAGATCTTACATTGAGCCCCTCTTCCAGTGGATATTGTTAAAGATTGGGCTTCATACTTCCTCTCATTGACATTAAATGAAAACCTATTGAAGAGCAACAATTAATACACTGTTTCTCCACGGGCAGTCCCATGGAGTTGGTTTTTTGGGGAGACTCTGTCGAAGGGCAGTTGGGTTTAGCAGCAGACAAACAAGAAAATTACATCAAACTTACCTTCCTGACAGCAACAAAAAATGTTGTTATTACTAGGAAGATGGATTATGCCATCTGTAAACCGTGAAAGAGAGAGTTCTCTTAAAAAAAAGGCTGGCATATATCAGCTATTTAATAAAGGCTTCTGGGGGGAAAAAGCCTCCTACAGCAGTTTTTGTTATTTCTAACCAATAACCTTTCTGTTCAGAGCTAATACTTTGTAGATTTTGTTTACTCCAATAGTAAAATAAACCCCTTACTTCTGTGAAACAAAGCTTCCCTAAAAGGAGTTGTGAACCCGTTGAAGTAATGAGTTCACTCTGAGATCCAGATTCACAGGCAGAGGTGCAAAGTAGAAACAGCTGATTATTAATTGAATTAACGAGTATCTGTAATGTAAAAAAACCTGCCCTTGTCCCTGATAACTCTTCCTCGTTGCCTGAGCATAAATCTTCTATGAGTAATGAGGTGGGGAATCTTGAACTTTATTGAGTACTTGAGTCTTACCACATCTCCCTGCAAAATTAATGACAGGCACAGCACCTTTGACTGCAATAGCCCAGCTGGTACAAGGATCTCTGAAGGAAGCATTTCTCATCATCTAGACTCATTCTTGCCCAAAGCCTTAATGTGACATTGATCTCGATGGGATCTCTCTCATCCTGGCGCTAGGTATAGTTGAGCCTCAGCGCACTGATGTGCACTACCATAAGACTGTAGTAGGGATTTCTCAGCCCCTAGCTTTGTGTATCAGTTGGTTGTTTCAGCTTTGCAATTACATCTGAATCCATCCCACCAGCCCCTGTCTTCAGTGAAGGCTGCTTGCTCTGCAGCTCTGTAAGCCCTCAATGGGAAGGCTTGCCCTGCAGTGCTTCTGAAATCACAGGGAGAGATGGACAAGGTGAAGATGTCCTTTGTGTCCCTTCAACAAGCATTGTTAGAAAATGTCCTGCAAGGCCACACACTTGGAGCAAAGTGAAGGAACAAACTTCAGTTCCTGAAGCTGCATGTAGGGGTGTGTGTGTGTATGTGTTCCTGAGCAGCTCTTCTAAGTGACTTAAAGTTTCTTTCCTTTGTTTTTCAGAACCAAAGAAAATGGCTTTGACAGAGAGCCTTTGCACTCAGAGCATCCAAGCAAGCGGCCCTGCACTATTAGCCCAGGCCAGCGGTACAGTCCAAATAATGGCTTATCTTATCAGCCCAATGGTCTGCCTCATCCCACCCCACCTCCACCTCAGCATTATCGTTTGGATGATATGGCCATTGCCCACCACTACAGGGACTCATACAGACACCCCAATCACAGGGACCTCAGGGACAGAAACAGACCTATGGGTAAGGCATGTTGATCTTCTGCATTGCGTTTTTAGGTTTCTCTTTTCCTTGCAATTATATTTTGCATTGTGAACAGGAGGGGTTTTGCTGATAAAATATTCCTGCCATTCAGGTGCAGCCTTTATAGCTCTTTGTCCATCTAGCTTCTTCTGATGGCCTTATTTCAGATTTGTACTTGTAAAGATGGGTTGAATATTACCTTTACTACATTTTAAAGCAAGAGACTCAGAAGAAGGAGAAACTTGTGCTTTCACAGCTGTGTAGGTGACTCAGACACTCAGGTGTCTGGCAAGCAAGGACAGATAGAGCCTTTAATTTTACTTCTTATGCCATGTTTATGATGATCACAAAATTGATTGAGCTCGGCTTCAGCCTAGACTAGAGGAAAGTTGTTAGCCTCTAAAGAAGTGTTTCATGTGTAACATCTCAAGTGCAGTGCAGTGTGGGGAAGTCTGCAAAGGATGCAAATAGCAGAAGCATCAACTTCACCCCCCACAGCACATTGTGGTTTAAGAGGAGTTTGGTGCTTTTGGATTTGCCTAGCTTGCTTCCCTTCTGGACTTACTATTCTTTCTTGTTTTAAACAAATCTTCAATAGAGAAAACCATCTACAAATATTCAGCATCTATATAGTGGAGGCTAAACACAGAGCAAGTGTCAGTTTCTGTTGAGTGTTGATAATAAATACTGGTGTGGTTGTATCACGTCCTCAACTGCTCTGATATACGTGCTCCATTTTAACCATATGTTGTTCAAACATCTGTGAGGGGATGAACCCTTAATGATGCTCTGTGGACATGGTAGCAATTACTGCATTTAGTGAAATACCATTGAGTTTAGACCAATCTTTTTTTCAACTGTCCAAAGGACAGCTTGTATTCGGTATACCAAGCTACCAAATAATTGTCTTGCTGACTTCTTCAAGTAGTGAATATTAAAAATTATATATTGGATGAAATGTTCTATGTATGTTATAATTGTATATATTTAGAGAGTGTTGTGTCAGGTTCTGAGAGGTCATCTTGCAACCTGCAGAACTGAATACAATAAATTCAGTAAAACACTACCATCTTGTAATTGGGAAAGTGCTAAAGAGAGCTTAGAGTGAAGTTTTCAAGCACCCATTAATTTTTCTGGTGACATTCCTGATAATAAACCAGGTAATGTATGATATATTTGTCTGATAGCTCTTTCCCCCCACCCCTGTGTCCCCCTTTCCCTGAGGACTCCCAACATTGTAAATGTTTGTTCCTTTTTGTCAGGGTTGCATGGCACACGTCAAGAAGAAATGATTGATCACAGGCTAACAGACAGAGAATGGGCAGAAGAGTGGAAACACCTTGACCACGTAAGAGCTAAATGTACTCTTCTGTATAATTGTCCAAAAGGGTCTCTGGTGAGATATGAAATTAAAAGTTTTATTTTGAAACAAACCTGAATCCTAGGACAAGTCTTGAAAGAATTGGTGATTAAGTCACCTCGCACCGGGTCTTGCTGCTAAGTGTATACTTCAGTATCTTAAATATTAGAGGCTGCCAAAAGATGAATGGTTGATGCTCTCCAAAGCCTGGACCTAGGAAGTAGCAGATTTGTTCTTGAATTTTTTTTACCTCTTATAAATATTTGTAGGTATCAGTTCTAAAGCAGATCTCCTGATCTCCATGGGGCTACAGTCTGTTCACTCTTTTCCACCTTTTCCCCAGAAATCTGTATCTGTAGAGTTTAGGATCACCAGTGAAACAGGCAGGGATTCTTCAGACAGGACTAGAAATTTTCATCTGTATCTGAGACAGCAGGGAGACTCCTTCCTCGTTAAAAGATTACTCAGCACGTGAATGTTTTCTTGGGTTTTCTGTCAGTTTATGAATAAACTGTTCTGTGTTGTTTCTCTGCCCCACCCACTGCTGTGAGTAGCTGTTAAACTGCATAATGGACATGGTGGAAAAAACGAGGCGATCTCTCACTGTCCTACGGCGATGTCAAGAAGCAGACCGTGAGGAGCTCAATTACTGGATACGGCGGTACAGTGATGCAGAGGATTTAAAAAAAGGTGGTAACAGCAGCAGTAGTCATTCCAGACAGCAAAGCCCAGTGAATCCAGATCCGGTTACATTAGGTACAGTATCCTATGATTCTATGATCCTTATTCAAATTGTTTGCTGGTCCTCTTTCAGCTCAGCCATGCTATTTGTTCTTCTTATTCTTCTTCTGTGAGAGTAGTGAAATACTCCTCTCTGCTGACTACTGAATTAAACAGAACTCTTGTGTCCTAATAGTCATGTTTACATGTGCAATGGATTTTGGGTGATTTGGTAACTTGCTTTTCATTCAGCAGTGTCTAGAAGTGGTGTGGTGACAGGTGAGACTGTTGTGCTGGGATGGCAGAGCACCGAGATGTGCTTCCATCCTTTCCATCTCTCTCCATTGTCTGCTGGATTAAGGAAATCTGTGGGTGTTCCTGGATTGTTTAGCACTGTGAAGCCAAGAGCTTTCACCTTCTCAGATCACCTAACTTGGAAGATGTGTTTCTAAGGAAATGAAAGGAAAGATAAAAGAGATGGGAATATTCATATGGAAATGTAAAGGTCAAAAGTACTTAGCTGTACTTGGTTTCTGTATAAGAAAGAAACAACGTCTGGGATGCTCACAGCCATGCTCACATGATCTTTCTAGATCTGTGTCCAACACTGCAGCCTACAAAGGTGTGTCTGAGTTAGTTTGGGTGCTGCTCACTGTGTAAACAGAGCCACTTATAGAGTTTGGCTAAAGCTCCAGAGCCATTTATGAGAAGCAGATCAAGCAGCTGGACTTCTACCTGCTTCAGACCTTCACAGTTACATTCACATGATACCTCACACAACTAGTCTAAGACAGCTTGACTATATTAAAATAAGCTTTAATTTGTGGGCTTTCTGTAATTTATTCATATGCTGGTCTGTTTCTATGCCATCCTCTCACTTCTGTGGCAGACATGGCAAAGAAACGCATCTCAGCAATGCCTTTTTATTATTCTCTGCACTTTTGAGGAGAACAGAAAGCTATGATTGCTTGTCTAATATTTATCTTTAAAAAAAAGAAATTGTCCACATCAAATGACAGAAACTGTGGTCATTAGTAGAACTGCATGTCTATGTTATTTTGCAACTATGTTAATTTAAACCTGTGTTTTCCTTTTCTCCTCAATAACTTACTAAATCTAAAACTCATTTAATTGCAAATAGGAAAACAAAAAAACAAATCCAATACCCTCTTCATGTTCCTCTTGGTAAATCTCTAGAGTTATCACTGTAATATTTAGTGCTTCTTCATAACAAACAAACCTTTTGTGTGTCTGTGTGTGAAAAGATCTGAGCCAATAGCTCTACAAATGATCTTCAATCAAAGAAAGGAAGGGTTATGGAAATGCTGTTCCCAACTTCACTAATGAAGTCTAGTCCCTAGGGGAGCCCTTCTCAGAAAGGAGCATTGCTTGTAACCAGGAGTGTTAAATGTAACATAAAGAAAGACTCACAAATAGAGCATCTGAAATGTTGATCTCATCTGCAGCTTCACCTTTTCCAATACCGCTTTTGAGGAAGCCCCTGGATCCAAAGCAGTGGCAGCCTTGTGTAGTAAAGCTGTGATGCAAAGAGAGACAGACCATGGTGCTTGTATGTATAGGCAAAGAAACCAGAAAGAAAATGGAGATTTTGTAATTTCCCCAAAGAAACTGGAACCAAGACATTCATCAAAACTTTATAGATAATAGTGCAGTCCAAGAAAAATAATAACCAGAACAACAGCAATAGAAGATAAAGATCCAACATACGATTAGATCCTGTTTAATTTATGCCTTTGTCAAGATGAATACTTGGAAACAGCAAAGTCTGTTTGCTTTAAAAGATGTCGGGTGGCGTAGCCTTCAGCACTGGAAGCACCAGTCACCTCTGCAGTATCAAGGGTATGAACTGGTTGGGGACCGTCCATTTCAATTCTAACATGCCCACTTAGGTTATTTGGCTTTAAAACTTACTTCTGAGATTCATGGACATGAAATTGGGATTGTTTCAGTGATGTAACATCAACATCAACCATAAATATTGATTGGTAGTTCTTTTATGTGTGACATGTAGGGCAGAAAATACTTCGGAGTCTATGGAAAGGTAATTCTCCTATTTCCTCAAATCCAGTAGTAATCTAGTTAACAAAAATGAAAACTGGTAACATTCAGAGGTGTAACGAAACAGAAACAGGGTCTGTGAGCCTTGAGATGTTCTTTTGTTTAGGGTTTTGTATTTTAGTTTTCAAATGAGGACAAGGGATTCGAAAATTCCCCCAATATTTTAATTGAAATAACACAGCAGGGTTCAGAAACTTTTAAATGTCAATGATTCCCCTTTGTATTTTTTTATTTTTAAAAAACCAAGGTAATCCACCCTTTAAATCCATCTTGTCATCTCCACTAGCAAGAGGGGAAAAAAATGGGGCCCATACGACTGCTGGGTCAAGGGTTGGACTGGATGATCTTTGAGGTCTCTTTCAAGCAGATATAGTCTGTCATTTTCTCCCTTTGTTTCTTTTACTTTATGATTAAAATATCATCACTGCAGTGATAAGTTCTCACTATAAGCATTATGCCACAGTCTTCATAGATAGCTCTCACTGGAGAGCTCTGAGCTGAAACTCAGCACAGGTAGTTTGAGTCCAGAGCAAACTGAAGAGAATTCAGGTTGCCATTTTGAGCCAGTCAGACTTTTTTTTTTTCCTGCCATAGATTTTTGTGCTTCTTTTAAATTGACATCCCTGTAAATCATGTTGAGCTTGACAGTTTGCTCTATCTGATCAATATTTTTCTGTTGATATTTTTAATTAAGAAATCAAATTAAGTATTTGATCATTCATTTTAATGCAGTGTAATCCAATACATGCATTAGCCAGCTACAGCAGCTTACAAGCTTTCATTATTCTCTGAGTGCTCAAGGTAAGATGAGTCCATTCTTCTCAGTCTGAATAATACATGTTTATGAAAGTCTAAAAATGACTCAGACTTTATATATATTCACTTGATGAACTGTGATGGTCTATGAAGTGAATAATACATCATCTGACTCCTCCATTTCTCCTGAAGAATTTCAGTACTACACACTGCAGCAGGACTGCAACTTTCATCCTAATAGTGAATAATTGCACATATCAGACATTGTATACTGAAATACACAGCCACATAAATTAAAGATGAGGGTTCCTCAACATTGTGGGTTATAAACAAGATCTATAACCTTATTGAGAGCAGCTGTGGCTCTAGATAAGTGGTGCAGGCACACATCAGAAGATCTGCAGTGATGCTGATGTTTTGTGTCTGTTGAATTTATCTGAATGGAAATCTTACAAAACAGGGTTTGAAATCTCCCAGCTGAAGAGTGCCAATATCTGCAGGATTTGCCCCAGGAAGCCGGGATTCTCAGAAGTGTATGAATTTGTCAAAAATACATAGGTTAGCCATTGCCTGAGGCATTTAAAAATCTTAACCACTTCAGAGCTAGTTTATTTTTTATCAAAGGTTCTTCACCCTCAGAGTGTTAGCCAGGACATTCCCATCAGAGCCTATCTATTCATGCTGCCATTCTTCTTCTACAGCTACCTGAAAGAGGATTGTAGTGAGGTGGGGGTTGGTCTCTACTCCCTAGTAACTAGCAATAGGATGTAAAGAAATGGCCTCAAGTTGCACCAGAAGAGGTTTAGATTGGATATTAGCAAAAATGTCTTTACTGAAAGAGTGGTTAAGCATTGATACAGGCTACCCAGGAAGGTGGTGGAATCACCATTCCTGGAGGTGTTAAAGTAACATGTAAATATGGCACCTGGGGACATGGCTTAGTAGGTGTGGTGGTGGTGGTTTGACTGTTGGACTCAATGTTAAAGGCCTCTTCCAAATGAAACAACTCTATTATTATAAAATCTTTGCTGTTTGCACGTAATCAACAAATCTGCCTAACATATTTGGTGGCTTTCTATGATAAAGTCACAGCAGCAGTGGACAAGGGAAGGGCAACTGATGTCATCTACCTGGACCTGAGTAAGGCCTTTGACTCTGTCCCACATGACACTCTGGTCATCAAACTGGAAAAACGCAGACTTGATGGGTGGACAACTCGCTGGATCAGGAATTGGCTGGATGGTCGCACGCAGAGAGTGGTGATCAAGGGCACAGTGTCCAGCCGGAGACCAGTGACAAGTGGCGTCCCTCAGGGGTCAGTACTGGGACCAGTGCTGTTTAACATCTTTGTCAGCGACATGGACAGAGGAATCGAGTGCACCCTCAGCAAGTTTGCAGATGACACCAAGCTGTGTGGCACAGTTGACTTGCTGGAGGGCAGGGATGCCATCCAGAGGGACCTGGACAGGCTGGAGAGGTGGGCCCAGGCTAACCTCATGAAATTTAACAAGGCCAAGTGTAAGGTCCTGCACCTGGGTCGCTGCAATCCCAAGCACAAATACAGGCTGGGTGGTGAGTGGCTGGAGAGCAGCTCTGAGGAAAAGGACCTGGGGGTCTGGGTGGATGAGAAGCTCAACATGAGCCTGCAGTGTGCACACGCGGCTCAGACAGCAACTGTGTGCTGGGCTGCATTAAGAGAGGCATTACCAGCAGGGCAAGGGAGGTGATTCTCCCCCTTTACTCTGCTCTTGTCAGACCCCACCTAGAGTACTGTGTGCAGTTCTGGAGCCCCCAGCACAAGAAGGACATGGAACTGTTGGAGAGAGTCCAGAGGAGGGCCATGAAGATGATCAGAGGGCTGGAGCACCTCTGCTATGAGGACAGGCTGAGAGAGTTGGGGCTTTTCAGCCTGGAGAAGAGAAGGCTTTGGGGAGATCTTATAGCAGCCTACCAGTATCTGAGGGGGGCCTACAGGAGGGCTGGGGAGGGGCTGTTCACAAGGTCTTGTAATGACAGGACAAGGGGGAATGGGTTCAAATTGGCGGAGGGGAGATTTGAACAGGATGTTAGGAAGAAATTCTTCACAGTGAGGGTGGTGAGGCGCTGGAACAGGTTGCCCAGGGAGGTTGTGTCTGCTCCCTCCCTGGATGTGTTCAAGGCCAGACTGGATGAGGTCTTGAGCGACCTGATCTAGTGGGAGGTGTCCCTGCCTGTGGCAGGGGGTTGGAACTGGATGATCTTTGAGGTCTCTTCCAACCTAGACCATTCTATGATTCTATGATTTCTGCGATATGCATGAAGTTCTCAACATGTGATAATTCATAGCCTGTCATTCTAGGGTGTAAAGCCCCTGTAATGCTGGTCACTGATGCTGTTAAGTATTGCTCTGAATTCCCTGCCTGCACAGAAGGGTCAGGCTGGGTTGTGGCATGCTGCGTTGGACACCTTTAGATTGGGCTACAGCAGCAGAAACATCGCACGCTTGGGTGCTTAGTGTTTGGGTATGACCTGGATCTTGGCTGAGGTTGATTCAGTACCTCTGTTTTCCTTTTATTATTCTCTTTAAATGAGAACACAATCATGGTTTTAACACAATTCACCTGGAAGTACTGGTAGACAGAAGGGTGACCATGAGCCAGCAATGGGCCCTTATGACCAAAAGCCAATGGCATTCTGGAGTATGTTTAGTAGGTTGTGAGAGGTTCTCCTCCCCACCCAACTCTGCCCTGGTAAGGCCACATGTGTCCAGTTCTGGGCCCCTCAGTTCAAGAAGGATCTCAGGCAACTGCTTGAAAGAGTCCAGTGCAGAGCCACAAAGATGATGAAGACAGTGGAACATCTCCCTTGAGAGGAAAGACTGAGGCTCTTCAGCTTGGAGAGGAGAAGACTGAGGGGTGAACTCATTCATGTTTAGCAAGATGTGAAAGGCAGGTGCCAGGAGGACAGAGCCAGGATCTGCTCCGTCCAATGGTAGGACAAGGGGCAAAGGGTGCAAGCTGGAGCAGAGGAGGTTCCACATGATCTTAAGGAAAAACTTTTTCACTGTAAGGGTGACAGAGACCTGGAGCACGCTGCCCAGCGGGGTCATGGAGTCTCCTTCTCTGGAGACATGAAAAACCTGCCTGGATGCATTTCTTGTGACCTGTTCTAGGTGATCCCATTCTGGCAGGGGGCTTGGACTGGGTGATCTTTCAAGATCCCTTCCAAGTGATAGTAAAATAAGACTCACATCCTCTGTTCGTGTCTCATAGTTTAGCTCTGAAACAGAGATTGGTTTTATGGACTCATCACTACTGACTAAACAATAGCAATGTTAATAATATTTGTCTTTCTTGGAAAATATGGTTTTTATTGTATTCATAAGTGATTCTTGTCTTTTGTGTGCACCATTCCAAGCTATGGGAAAGGCTTTCATAAGCTCTTGATTTAATTCTTCTTGCAAAGGATCTCATTCCTCATGTAAAGAATTTGTGGTTGGAATAAAAGCTTGATTGATGTGTATGTTTTGGAAATTTTAACAATTAGCTGGCAATCTGGTCATTTATGTCATCAAATTCCTTTTTTGGAAAGTCATGCATACCAAAAAAATCAGGTCCACAACTCTTTGGTTTTAATTGTAAATTGCAGGCTAAGGGGTTTAAATCAAGGTTCTGATCTCCTTGCAGTCGATATGGTACCTTTAGTTTTAGTAGGAGAACTCAGCAGAACGCACAAGACACAAATGCAACAAACCCTCTTGTTTTGTCACATTTGGAATCTGTTTGTGTCTTTTGCTGCAGGTATTGCAGGAAATGCAAATAAGTGTTTTGATGTTTGCCTTCACTTTCCCTGAGCTTTCAAGCAATGTTTTCTGCTGCCACCTCTGTCCCTGACTGAACTGGCACTGTGCCTGGAAGTCTGAAAGCCTCCAAGGGATGATACACAAGTACACAATGATACTTGTCATCTCTAGAATAAGGCAACAAGCCAAATGATACTGAGAATTTTCCCATTGTCAGTGTCAGGTCTGAAGTTCTCAATCAAGTCAACTAAACCAAAGTAAATAGTTAGCTGTTTTGCAGAATCTTGCACACACCCACCCATCATTTGATGCTCGAGAGGTGTGAAATTCTGCCTACAAAAATCCATTTTACTTTCCATCCCATACTTCAGTGACAAATAGAAGAGCTGGGGAAACCCACTCAGCTGCTTGTCAGATGGGAAGATTCAGTCTGCCCCATTGGTGCCTGCAGATTCATCTGCTAGGAGCTGCATCTGTGAAGCAGTGCACAGGGACTGGGATTCCCTGGCCCCTGCATGGATGACACAGACCCTGGCATTTCCATCTGTGTTAGATGTCTGCAATATTAAATGTCATCTTGTAAAATGTATTTAGGGTTCTGGAGACTGCTGCATATAAACAGTACTGCATGCATAGGTATGGTGGTGTAAAAGAAAGATTTGCAAAAGTAATGATTCAACTATTTTCTTAAAAAATGCTACATTTCAACCAAGTTAGTGAAAAATAACTTTATTTTTTTTAAAAAAAGTAATAAAAATCAGTATTTCAAGAAGGGCATGTGTATTTTTTGCTACATTTGAAACATGAAACAAGGTGTTTAATATCTAGCAGCATCTCTAAAAGGATGCAAACTTTATCTCCAATGTAATAAACCAAGTTATTTTATTTTGACAATTGAAATCTGCCACACAGGCAATAGGAATTATGGCAATGAGCTTACCTATATGTGTTTTATTTCACACATACACACACATACCCCACCAATTTCTCCTCTATTACTTTGAAAAATAGTTCATCACTTTAAAAATTGTATTTGGAAAGAGCATCTTGTCATCTGCTGAGAATCTGTGTGCTAAACTTCAGGCCAAAGTGAATTTTCTTTCTGTAATGTCTGATCTTGTGTCTTTGAAGTCCATGTGGAAGGGATCTTGGTGATTTCAGAGCTCTTAGTCTCAGGCCTAGAGGTTAAAACCTTTTGAAAAAGAGAAAAGGGGGGAAAAGCTGTCAAAATGTGATTGAAATATATGGGTGAGTTATGAGCTTCAGCTTCAGTGAGGTTGACAGCATATGTTTTAGAGGACTTAACCTAAAGTTAAAGGTTCTGGTTTTCAAACTCATGCAGCCAGAGTTGCCAACATGGTCTTAGATGTAGGGAAACACAGCTCTGAACATAGAGGAACAACTCTTCCTTTTTCTTGGGACAGCTTATTTGATCACTTTGGTTTTTATCTCTGCTCGTCAGCAGCCATTCTGTTCTCACAGAGCAGAGGTGCCAAACTGGACTGTTGCCCTCTTTCTTCTTCCTTTTCATAAACATAATAACAAAGGATAAAGCACATCACTCCTTCAGTTGGTCCCACAAACGTGTGGAAATTGTCATAGGGAGTTGAGTTGTAAAATAAAAATAAAGCAAGCTCCTTTGATCTTGGCTTAAGATGAAACATTAGAGTCCTAATCGCTGCTCTGGGCTGTGTGACATTTGTGAGCCATGGCTGTGGCATCTTTTATTTTGAACAAAGAAAAAACTTCACATGACTTTTTTTTTTCCTGAGTGATAAGTAAAATGAAAAAGTATTTTTCTGAGCCTTGTTCTCAAGAAACCAGCATTGCTTATGATGCTCTTTCTTTTTCTCTCCACGCTCCCCCCTGCTGCAGAATCGCATCGGGAATTCCTTCACAGGCCTGCTTCTGGATACGTGCCAGAGGAGATCTGGAAGAAAGCTGGTAAGAACTGTTTAAAAACACCAGCTTAATCTTATGGCAGCTGTGTGCAGTTGTTAATGCACTGATGTGAGGAATGAAAAAAAGAACAACCCCCCCCCCTCCCAACGCCCCCTCCAAAAAAAAACAGAAAGGGGGGGGGGAGAAAAAAAGAAGAAAAAGGCTTACTAGTAACACGAAGAAATTGTATTTAATAATCTTAAACTGCAACTGATCAGGACATGAAGTAATCTTTTTAATGGAAGCATCTGCTGCTCTATATAGGGGTATACCAATACTTCTATTAAGGATCTCTCTTTTCAGGGGTTTTAATGGTTTCAGGATGAAACATGATATGCTTTAAGTTTCAGTCTGTTAGCAATTTAAAAGCAGCAAAGTTTGTGTGGGATTTGTACTTTTTATTTATTTATTTGTAAAGCTTCAGGGTTCTCACCTAGCAAAGGTAAGAATTCTCAAAAGTGAAGAAAACCTGAGTTTACCTGCTAAAGCAAAACCTTCAGCTATTCCAGGTTAACCATTCCTAATTTAAAAAAAAGCTTTTGTGCCTCTCAGCACCCAGTGAAATTTGTGCTTATAAACCTGCAAAGTTTTCAGTGAGGTAAGCAAGATCGCATGTCTGCAGCTGCTCTGGGTGGTTGCACAGCCACTGACAGCAACGTGGTTGTGCAGAGGTTTCATCAGCACTTTGAGACTCTGTCTGAGCACAGGAGTTTCTTGGCAAGGATTACATTGCTGTGCTGGAGCTAAATCTACTCTTGACACTGATATCAGAGCTTCCTTGTTTTCAGAGGGGCCAGGAGGTAGCTCTTGAATGCCAGTGAGGTAGTGGAGCTTCTATATACCCACTCAAACACCACCCCTACCTCTTTTGCACACCTGTATCACCAGCACGTCTACAGCAGCTGTCTGAACAGGAGTTAATGATTAAATAGCAAATATGCAGCAATTTTGATGCTTTCTGGTCAAATGACCTGTAACTTGCATGCGGCTTTTGGGTGTTCTGTAACAATGTTATACTGGCAGATCGTTGTCTCAGTGGGAAGCTGCAGTTTTTGTGTGACATTTTGTCATCTAAAATGTAAACATTTGCTAATATGATAATTAGTATTTTGGGAATCATTGCATTTTCTATGAAAATTGAGTAATATACATGTTTTTCTTTTGTCCAAGGAAAGTGTAGCCTTTGTAAATCAATGCTCAGAAGTACTTGTACAGTTTGTTTTGCCTTATAACATGAAAAAAAATAAGAAAAAAAGAGGCAGCATCAGAAACTCCCACTAAGAGGTGTATTATTCAGTTGAATTTCAAGAACTTTATTCCTCTTGCAGAATCTAGGTTTTGATGTTGTTTGGCCCATCGGGTCATTTATGGCTTGTGGATGCAGCACAATAAATTTCTTTTTTAAAGTTTCTTTATAAGCTAGCAATACAAGTTAATTGAAGCTTTTGGCTTGAGTTAGAACATTGGATGTGCATTCATACTGCAGATATCCACAGATGATAGAGTACGGGAGCTGTGACATGTCATCTTGTGAACATGTATTTCATCAGTCCCTGAGAAACAAAGTTTTTCTTTTGGTCCTATTTCCAATCTCTGCTTCCCAGTTGATGTGGGTTTAAATCAGATTGCTTGTATAATGGAACATGCCGGTGAATAGGAGAATAAAAAATTCTTTAGAGGACACATATCTGTTCTGTTACTAAGTAAAACATCAGAAATCATACTGCTTGTAATAAATCACAGGCCTTCAGTTTCAGAACAGTACACTGTACTTGAAGCTCTCCACAATTCCATAATCTGCTAAAGGCAGTAAATTCATCTTTTTAAGAATTGGTCTGTGGTACCATTTGAGATGCTCCATAGTTTCCTAGCTGGACTGCAACTGCTACTCAAGAAGGCTACAAATCTCTCAGGAGTAACTTCAGATGGCTCAGTGTAAATATCTTGGTATTTCAGATGCCTGTAAAGACCAATTTGTAGGCAGCTGAATCAAGTATAGGAGTCTGATTGGGATGCTGAATCCCCTAAACTGGAAGGATTTGGCCTAAAATCAGTCAATTAAGTAACCTCAAAAGCATGTGATAAAGGAATTAAGTTTAAACTTCTAGAGATTGAGAGACTCCAGAGTAGTTCTTGAAATACACTGTGCTAAGTGTGTGTTTTTGTGACTATTGGAGAAAAGAATTCATCAGTGCACAGAATTACAGAAATGTAGATAAAGAGTCGGAGCCGACTTCTTAGTGTCCTTCATGAGTAAAGAGAGAGGCAGGCAAGTGAAGAGGATCAGTCCAGATCATAGATTGCTTCAGTCACTCCCTGGAGATAGCTCTTACTTTTTATAGTGAGGGGAATCCCAGACCCACTGTGGGCTGCTGTCATGGCAGCTTTCTGTGTTGTGAGGAAACTTGTCTTCCAGCCACCTCCTATCACTTATCAAATGCTGCTGTTAATGGCAGCCCAAATGGAAACTCAGGAGTTATCAAGTAAGTGTGGAATGACCATACTTTATCATATAAAGGCAATATGGCCCCTACACATTTTCTAGGGTAGTCCTGAGAAAGAGATGGTGCATTTTGGTGTATGAAGCTGAAATAACTCATGTCACCAACTGCCAATGGCCTTCTTTGCCAGGATCAGCCTAAGAGTGCGATGATTCAAAATGTCATGATGGCACAGAACTGCACCCCTGCTACCACCTTTTCTTCCTCATTCTGTGGACTGAGTGTGCACACAATGTGAGGGTGTTCACCAGGAGCTGGGTTATACAGAGCAGTGAACGATGAGTTGAGTGAACGATGACTTCTCCTGAGTCAGCTCCAAGGACCTCTGATCATGCTGAGTAATGCCAATTCCACCCAGGCTGTTAGCTCCCTGGAGCTTCTCTCCGATTAGTGCTGCTCAGAGGGAAGGAAGAATTCAATTGTGTTCCTAAAATGACAGAGTGGATTGCTGCCAAGAATGCTTAGCATTAGTTGGAGAATGAAAGATACAGACATGTGCTGCTTAGACACTTGGGTTTAAGAACTTTCAGATTTATGTTTTCTGATAATGGAAACACAAATGAAAATGTGGGAAGAGCACTGGTATCATTCATAGTCTTCATAGCTCAGCATTGTCAAGGCAAATAAAATCTCCTTCACTGTCACCTATAACTTTTCCTGCACAGATAACACATTTTTTATTGTTATCTGAAACTAGGAGGCCCGCGTTCTATGCCTATAAAATACCAGTAGGTAGTGGAAACATTGGTTTTGAGAAGTGCAAAACTTAAGTGACAGTTTGTCTAGTTGATTTGGGTGTTCGTGAGTTCATAACTTATTGAAATGTGGTGCATTTCACCCAAAACCCTCCAAATGTTTTAACTAATTATTTTCACACTTAGTATAGCAAAACACAGATTTTGTTATCAAAGTTAATGGAAATACAAAAGTCCTAAATACTAAATTTATATATTTTATAATACATAAATGTATTTTATAATGCAAAAATACCGTTTATGCCAATTAAAAAGTAGCAGCCATGCATATGGACTTGTAAACCCTTTCAGCACCTTAATGCTCTCAGAGGCTTTGTGCAAAGCCTGTGCAACATAGAGGTTAGAATAGAAGGATCAATTTATGTATTTGGACTGAAAAGAAGTAGGTTATATAGGATAAAAACCTGGCAAAATTAGAAGTCTCAGTAAAACTTGGGAGTATTGTGCTCCTGTTGAACACCATAGCTTCAACTCACATTTCTAACTACTGCAGATGCCTTAAAGTAAAAACAAATTTATATGATGTAATGAAAGTGCATCATGCTATGCAAAGATAATTTATCTTCTAGCAAATGCCAGCAAGAATACAGATTTTCTCAAACAAATCCACTTTGTTAGCAACTGCAGTCCATAGAAATAAAATGTCTGTATTTAAGTTGCCTCATTTTTATGAAAATGGTAATAAAATTGCATCTGTATGTTTGCCTGTGTATATTTTGTTTCTCACGATCAGTGAATGTTTGCAGTTGGTAATAAATATTCAAGCACCTTGCAAATGTCCTACCAATTCCCTTTGCTGATCTGTGTGCGCCTGTGGGACTAGAATAGGAATGCATAATTTAAATATAAATTGCCTTATTTGCATATACAATTAGTCTAGCTGCAGCTTTGATCGTAAGCAAAAATTATTGTCCTGTATTGCCACTTAGATAGAATTTTAATTCACCTTGAATATTCAAAGTAAATTAAGCCTTGGCTGTATGGTTGAAGGGTATGATTTTTTTTCCTCTCCTGAGGCTTTCCCCTAAACAACATTTATGGTAGGGTAATATAAGGGCATATTTTCAGCCTCATAAAAATAAAGGCATACGTTTTTATCTCTAAATTCCCTCCCTTTCCTCAAAAACTTCAGTTCAAATGTCTCCTGCAGATATGTGCAAGCATAGTGCACACACACAAAGAGTAATAGAACTCTTCTTTAATTTTTAATTAATTCCATTTTAGTCAGTGTGTGACTTAAATAACTGAAAATGGAGACTTTATGTTTCTGGTTTTGTTTTTTTTTTTTTTTTAATAACAAGTGAGAGCCATGAGACAATTCAAGAGTATCTGCTCTTGGTATCTGCATGCAAGAGTTAGCTCTATGTGCATGCATAAAAATGAATACTGAAGGTGAACCTCAAACCTGTAACACAGTTGTAATACTGAGATTTTAATCTACAGTAAAGCAGTTTTATTAGAAATCTATATTTTTAATTAAACAGAACATTTAATTAAGGTGGTTTTTAAATGGATGAAACAATTAAGTGCAAACACTTGAATGAAACATGTCATAATTAGTTTTAATAGAGTGTTAATTGGTACTAGGTTTGCCAAGTTAATAATTACTGCTTATTAAATTTTCAATTAATCATTGTCATTTTGCTTTGAATAAAGATGAAAATTAGATAAACTAATTCAGGGGGAGGATGGTTTCCTTGTTAATTAGAGCAGTTAATGAAAAAAAAAAAAAAAAAAAGAAAAATAAATTACTTGGTTTAGTCGTCAATTAAAAGACTGTTCATTAGTAAAATCTTTGCACTCTTCCCGCATCAAAACCCAAATAACTAATTTGTGACAATCCATGTTTCCCAGAATAAAAGATGTGACACTGGTGTCTGCTGAAGGCTCAGGTTGTTCTGACTGAGTTCTTTCACCAGCAGCGCGGAGGGGTTTATTTAATGAAGCAATATGCCCCTTGCTCAGTGTTAATTGTGCACTGAAGCCTTGCCGGCTAGGGTGTGCTGAAGAGCTCAGTGGAGCCAGGAAGTTGAGCCTTCCCAGTGTAAACACGGGTTTGAAGGAGAGATCAGGAGGTCAAACGAATGTTCGTAAACAAATTTTAATTTTGGTTCATAAAATTATGTGTCGAGGGAAAGATAGGAGAGCGGTGATGTAAGGTTTTAAAACAAACTCTTTAGAGGTTTTTTGGTTTTTTTTTTTTTTCATTTTATGTATTTATTTGTTAACATGGCAGGGAAAAAAATGGTTAATACCCATAAATCCTGTCTTAATTTCCAGATACATTGTGGAAAAAGCCTGTAATATTATGTCCTAATAGTAATTCTTGCCAAACGTATTCATAAATCTTGGTGTGATGCAAAGCTAACTTTCCAAGTAAAACGTTCGAAGAAGACTGCAGAAATAACACACTAGGACTTGAAATGTCTGCATTTAAGCACTGACTGTGAATCAAAATAGCAAGGATCGTCGTAAGGGGGAGAGACTTTGGTGATGGTGAAGTGAAAGAAGCACCTGGGTGGTCTTGCAGAGTCTTGAGGAAAATGGTTCTTTTGTGTCCTACTCAAAATGCAGACTCTCAACGCAATAGAGTATCTGCTGCGTTTTGTGTCTCAGTCCTGCATAGCCCTGTGCCAGACTGTGCTGATGAGGCTCTCTTCCCTGCTTTGCAGAGGAGGCTGTGAATGAAGTCAAGCGGCAGGCGATGGCAGAGCTGCAGAAGGCAGTGTCGGAGGCCGAGCGCAAGGCTCACGACATGATCACTTCGGAGAGAGCCAAGATGGAGCGCACGGTGGCTGAGGCCAAGCGCCAGGCCGCTGAGGACGCCCTAGCTGTTATCAATCAGCAGGAGGACTCGAGTGAGGTAAGGTCCTCTTGGATGGGTGTGCGTCACCTGTGGCTGTATCTGAGCTAGCTTCAATTGGCATTTGTGTGACATGGGAGTTCAGTGCCCACTATTAACTGTTTGCAGTTGCTTTGGACACCTATTTCAGGCACACACTGAGCTCCCAGATTTCTTGGCAACATTGCAGTCTGAGTTCAAAACAGCCCAAGCTGGAAGGATCCTTTAAACCTCATTTAGTCCAAGCCCCCTGCATTGGGGAGGGACATCCTCAACTAGATTAGGTCATCCAGAACCCCACCAAGCTTAACCTTGAATAGCTCCAGGAATGGGGCCTCAATCATGTCTCTGGGCAACCCATTCTAGTGCTCAACAACCTTCACGGTAAAAAATATTTTCCTAACATCCAACCTAAATCTACTCTACCCTAATTTAAAACCGTAGCTCCTCCTCCTCATCCTATCACTGCAGGCCTTCATAAACAATCCTTCTGCAGCCTTCTTTCAGGCTCCCTTCAGGTATTGGAAGGTGGCGATTAGGTCTCCCCGGACCCTTCTCATGAGCTGTCTTCTTACCTTTTACTTTCTGTTCAAGGCTGCATATAATGCACTCATTTCTTGTCTAATTTAGCTTTTCAGTAGTTTTCTTTTAAAGTTCTTCAGACTACCATATTGAATAGATAACAAGATTGCTTGGTGGCAAATACTTCATGCCAAAATATAATTTAAACAAATTATTTATTTAGGAAAGGTGGCTATAAGCTTGTCTGTGAAAAGTGCTGGATGTAGAAATGATTAGCAAATTATGATGTTTTCTGTAGAACAGAAAGTGAATGCAGGTTACTTTTTGTTTTGAGCGTGCGGCGTTGGCTTCAGGAAGTACTTTTGAGTTGGGAAGTGGGTAAAGAGCATTTCAGCGAGCAACAAAGAGTAGAACAAGAAGTATGCTAAGCCTTGGCTTACTTTCAGGCATGAGAGTGGAAGCCTTGAATTACTGTGGTACAGGGCATCCAAGTAGAAGAACAGCCTGTGTACGACCAGTGCTGCAGCAGTCTAGATAGCAATTAAATCCTACATCTCCTATAGAAAGTCAGGATCCTAGTCAAAACTGCCCTTACAGACAGACATGACAAAGAAATGATGTCAGTTAGAAGTTATTTGTATATAATCTTTATCTCTCAAGGCCACTGGGAAAAAACAAAAAAAACAAAACAAAACCAAAACCCAAACTTCCAGTAGGTATTTTTTTTCTTGTACTAAGATCTTGGCTGTAGTAAACCCACTTTTTAATATAATGTGTAAATGGCAGGGAATTGGAAGAAAAAGAGCAGCTAGGAGTCCCTCTTGTGTGGGGACATATATTTGAGTATGCTAGCAGTTGCATGGGCAGCATTGTAGAGGAGTCACTTGAGTTGAAAGATGCAGATGAGCTAGTTATCATGCTGAGAAAACTGGCAGCCATCAGGAGCAGATAAGTCGGTGGCATGCTGCAGTATGCATCCATAATTTGAGGGAGTCTAAGATTTTAATTCATAGCAGGCTCCTCTGGAGATGAAAGACCATTGTGGGATCACGGGATGCCCAGAGTTTCTCCTTAATGTGTACCAGATGAATAAAAAGGAGACAAAAGGAATTGATTTTCAGCATCTGCAAGTTTCTCAGGAAGAAAGGGACTAGGGGAAGTGTATGTACCCTTTAAGTACTAACTGTTCCATTGTAGATTAAATGAGACATAAATTCAGTTTATTGGCATTTTGTAGCCAAAATACTCAAGGACATTTTTCTTGCACTTTGTTTGTAGAAAGGGCATTTGTCTGACTTAGTATCATGAAAGAGCTGTCACTTTGTGTGTGTATATGTACAAGAGACTTTTATTTTTAAAACTAAGACTCCAAAGGTAAATGCCTTTGGAGGAAATGGCAAATTAAATCTGTTTAGTGAACTGATACAGAATAGGCAGGACGGAGGAAGTAGTTATGTGCCAATACATACAGCACATTCTTCCACAAGCAAATGTGCATCCAGAGGAATGCGTGGAGACTTTCTGTACTCTAATTAACTCCTGAGCAGTCATAGCTCCGGGAAAAGCTGTAGAACAACAGAAATCTTTACTTCTCCAGTAGAATTGCTTATGAAGTTGCTCACTTCATGGAATCAGGACTTCTAAAGAGGGCAAATAATTCTGTTAATTGCATTCTAATTAAATATGGCTCATAGTTGGGGATGTTCTCAGGGCTGTGCATCCTCAGAGAGGATGCAAGCCTCGTGGACCTAGAAATAATTCTAGTGTCCTGATCCTGCAGCTTTTGCCTCTGTGATCATGAGTGACACAACAGGGTGGCTGTTCCAATGTGAAGAATGCAATATTTAGTAAATCTGTAAAGAATTCAAGTTTTCTCACTTTGCATTTAGAGGTGCTTGATTAATTGTGAAGCGATGACAGTGATACTTGTTTGAAATTTAGACTTCTACTAAGTTTCTATAATTAGCTTATAATAAGCACTTAAGGCAGTGCTTACCTGTTAACTCTGGCTCTTCTCTTATGAGGTAGGGTGAGACTCTGGAATATAATGCCCAGGAAGGTTATAGATAGCTCCTCCCCAGGGGTGTTCAAGGCTTTGGATGAGGTCTTGAGAAGCTGAGTCTAGTTGAGAGTCATTCCTGCCCATGACAGGGGGTTGGAGTAGATGATCTCTAGTGTTCAGCCTAAGCCATTATCTAATTCTATGATCTAACTTTTCCTTTATCTTTGAGGACAGGAGATCAGTTTGGCAGTATTTGAAAAGTGTTTCTTCAGGGATGAGACCTTTTGTTTATTAGGGTTGAGGAATAGAACTTCACATTTGCTTTTGTGTTCATCTTTCTGTGAACGTCCCTTCTCATTTTTAAGTCTCCACAAGCTTCTCTCTTGTTGATAACTTTCATCGGAACACTTCCAGCAACACAGATTCCTGTGACCTAAAGGCGCTGGAGTAATATTTCCAAGACTAGAGTATTTCCTGTTGCAAAAATCAGAATGCTGAAGAGCAGATTCTCCAGTCTTACAGGTCTAGAGGAAGACAGAGCATTACTCCTTATTTCTTATCCTTGGTAGAATACTGCATTGAGGCCTGCAAGAGATCACAGGATGGTCTGCTCTGTCATTACCATGCAGTTCCTGACAGAGACTATTTGTCCCACGAGTGTCATTTGTTATTTTGGCTGCTGAAACTATGAACAGAGATGGGAATTTGGCACCAATTTCTAAATTATCAGATACAATTTTCATCTGATATGGCCACTCATTGCCTGTTGGCAAGGTTTCTTCCTTACAGCTCTTTGTTACTCAGTAAAATGCAACCTGGATCTAGTTAAGCTGCTTTAGTGTGAAAACTTCGTGGCATGATCTTCACTACAGTCCTCTCCAGAGCTCAAAGTGACAACTAGTACTAAGACTCAAGAGGTTTGTAATTATCACAGTTTAAANGGTGTCTTTTTTTTAGTTTTGTTTTGCTTTGTTTTTAAACCAAAAGAAGTAGCACCCCTGATTGCCCAGCTGTCTGCAAGATAACTGTGCAGTTTGGCACGTTGAGTTGGCAAGAGCAAACTAAAGGGAGCTGAGGGCAGTGAGAGGGGTAATATTTGAAAGCATCTTGATTTTTAAGACATGGGCTGCAAAATTTTGAGAATTATTACTTCTTATTTTTTTCAGCTTGGATTTCTGACCTCAGCTCAATCCTTTGCTGAATTTGTTCTTTGCTTATGTTAGAATTGCTCAGTGCCACTGCTTCAGTATCTGTTAATTTACTTTCTAAACATTTCCATTGTTTCTCAACATAAGCCCTCACAACTGACTAGGATTCATGATTTTCTGTTATTTGAATGAGAGACTGGCTGTAGACCAGCTAGCAGAGCACACTGCTGTTGGAAAGTCAAATGATAGGAGATGGCCTACCTGTCAGCATGGCTGTTCCTTAACCACAAATTACCTTAACCACAAATTATTTCTTTACCAGTTCCTTACAGTTGCTTGACAGAGGATGCCCCATTCATCAGTGGTTGAGTTGGCTTAGCACTGAAACATGTGTCAGCAGCATACTCTTTAATGACTGTGGAGCTTGCTCTGGCTGCAGCGTTCTGTTGTACAAATCAGTTTTAATAGTAAGGGTGAACAGCATAGCAAAGAGAATGGCTGCCCAGATTGTAGGGAGGTGGTGAAAATCATCAATACATCTGTTTTTCTTCTCTGGTATAAAATGCCACCGAAGAATCTGACACTCAGTGTTCTTCCTCACTTTCGAGTAGGGTGGGGCCTAGGGGCAGGGAGGGAACACAAATGTTTTGGTTCTCTCTACTTAAAGCAAATGCTGACATCTGTTTAGATAAAACAAGTATGTAACTGGTCCAGCACTGCTTTTAAGAAATGCGTAATGTTAGGGCTTATTTATATTGCAGCAGTTTATGTTGTATGTGAATATCACACCTGACATTTTGAAGACAGCTGGGTTCAATCCCTGCTGAACAATCCATTGAGACTAGCACTGTGCCAGCAGACCTGAAAAACTCAGGCAAGCCTAGTTTTTAGGTTGGTATTAAATCTAATGCCTATGCCAGCTAATGCTTAAGCTTTTATTGATTGCACATCTCTTAAAAAGCAGCGCATCACCTCCTGCGGTGGTGGGTAGTACAGAGGCACGAGAGGCTTGTGTTCTGTGCCACAGGATCAGCCCAGGTGTAATGTGAATGTTGGCACTGCTACAGACTGCTACTCTAAACCCCGATGTCTCTCTTCTGTGATTCTCCACACTTCTGTTTTCAGGATTTAGTTTATCTCCTGCAGATCTGGATGAACACAGATGTACTTAACACAATAAACAATAGCTTGGACATGCCTGGAGTATTCAGTGATAAGTGTAACTTTACTAGAAACATCTAAAGGCCTGAATCTCTTTTTATGGAGTACTGCATTTGGATGCAGCATGGGAATTTCCCAAGTGTCAGTGTGCTTCCCTTTCTAATGGGTCTTGGGCTGAATTGTCATAAACAGCTTTGCTAGGTTTTTTGTGTTGGTGTTCAGTGGCTTATGCAGTTCTCATTTACACCACTGTGGTTTCAGTGATTTGTTGGCATTGTTTTCCTTGTGGTAAGCAGTGATAAGAGTTTTGAATGCCATGAACATTGCGGAACCAGGAAAAATCTGGGTTCTTTCTACCTATCCATGTTTCCTTTCCTGGTAAACTGGGAAATTCCGTAATTTCTCAAAGATAACAGAGAAGTCTTTGACACTGTTGTGCAACATTTCAGAGTTCATCATCCCTTTGACATGTCACAGTACTTTTGGCTAGTTTTTATTTCTTCAAGCAAGGTCTACCCTGAGTCTCAACTGGAGGTGTCAGAGGAAAGCAAATGCTCACTTGTGGTAGAATATTTCAAACATGAAAGCAATGGAATAGGCAAAAATTATTGACAAGTATGCATCCTCTTACTGGAGACCACAGACATGGAGACCATTGATTTTAAAGAATTTTCATGATGGCAAACAGAAGTTTCCGAGGTCTTTTGTTTGAAGATGGAAGCTTAAGTACATGAGAATTAAGAGTCTGACCTAAGATAAGGCTCTGACCTAAGACTGATGTTCCTTGTCAGTTGAAAGAGGAGGATGAAATGTGATCGGTGGCATAAATTCAGAGTGAGATTCCCATCTGGTGCAATTTAGCCCAATTTCATTGAATTAGTGCTTTTTCAGGGTAGTGTAGTTAAATTGAATTATGTGGTCTGAGAATCTGGCCTTTCGTATAACCTCATATTTTCACAGGAAAAACAGTGCAGAGTTAAACCATCCTCCAGTCATCCTCATAGTTTTAGGTACACCTGGAACTTTATAAAGCACAAGCTGGAAGTATGTTGAAGTAGGTCACTACCTAAAGACAGAGAATATGGGCTACCAGAGGCTTTGAGAGATCTGCTACTCCTTTCCCAGTGTTTGATAAAATCTAGCTGTATCATTCCTGTAAGATAACTGCTTTTCCTGTGCTCTCCTGATGGAGCCTCTCCAGCATCTCTAAGCAATTTGTGCCTGTCATTACAAAGATTTCTCATAACATCTCTTTCCAGGTTTTCTTACAGATGTTTGGTCTTGTCACATGGCCATTGTTTTACTGCAATAGTTCCAAGATGTTTGGCTGCTGCTGTACACTCTCGAACGACCATATCTCCTTAGGTTGATCAGTCTTGAGTTTGATCAGTCTTTTCTCTTGGTCCATGCTTGTCTGACTTTTAATCATTCTGGATGCCTTTCTCTGAGTTCTTTCCAAGTCCTATTTGTCTTGATTTGCTGTATTTAGAGTGTTTTGTCCCATCCTGACAGTATTCCAGCCTGGATCTTGACAGTTTTAGGAGATGAAGAGTCTTAAATTGAGTATGAAAGCAGTCCATAGTCCTGCTCTTGTATCACGACAGCCACCTTGTCATGAACATGACATTGTGGTCTCCTGTTAACCAAGATGCAGGTGATCCATTCTTCTGGTACCTGTCTGAGCTTCCCAGAAAGAAAGATAACTTGTGTGTCTTCAATCCCATAATGAGCTCAAGGTCTGTCCATGATACCTGGATCCAGTGGAAACAGATGAAAAGTAGCACATGAACCACAGCCCAGGCTATTAGCTGGCATCTGAAGCCTGACTGGTTTTTTGGTAGAATTTGAGTTCTGAAGCTATCTGCCAGCAATGTGTTGCCGAAGGTTACAGGGCCCAAGCCTGATCATTCCTCTGTCTTTGACTACTTGCACATAGGAGGGAGCAATGAGTGGCCACAGTGATTGTGTAGGAGCAGGGAGTCCTGCACATCAAATCCAGCTACTACTGCACTGCAAGCTCCCTATGGCTTGTGTGTTTCCTCATACTGATTTGCGCTGTAGTAATTTTTAAATGGAGTAAGTTATTGCATAAATGTGAGCTGTAAAATTTATTTTTAAATTCTTGTATTTTATGTGCTTTTATTCCCAGAATTTCAGTAAAGCTGTAAGGACTTGTTAAGTGGGAAAAAATATGTCCAATGGACAAAACCCCCTACAGACAATGTAGGACAAATGAAGTAATCGTATAATGAGCCTGCTTAGAGCTCTGTCACTTCATTAAAATCTTGCCCATATGTACCACTTTTCATGTACAAGCTGGTAGTTAATTGATGAGTATTTTAATAGGAAAGTTGAACCAATACTCTTAAAATAAAGTGACTGTCTTCTGACATCAATACAGATCTTTTGGTAGGATCCTTAAGTCTTGTACAGTGGCTCTGGTCACATCTGGAGATATTTCTACCTGAACAGATAGACCTGCCCCAAAAAAGGAAAGCAAAATGAAGCTTCCCCAGAAGCTGGCCTATACTAACTGAACAGATACCTGAATTGAAAAAAAATGGACATCCTTGTGGTATTTCCAGCACAACGGTGGCCAATTACAGTGCAACTGTCAAGCTGCCAAAAGGAAACCTCCACAAGTACTGTATGACTGTTGAGAAAAGTTAGCATAGCAAAAGAAGGAGAATTCAAATACATCAGCATTTGTTCTCTTTCTGGTGGGTGGGATGAGGCATTGTATCACTTTGAAATGTTAATACAAACTTGCCAGGTCATTGTCCTGGGTGCATAAATATGTCTGTGTGCAGTGTCCATGGAGTGTTCTAAATTGTTTATAGTTATTTTTCATTGTGGAGATAAAAGCTGGGGTTTTTTTAAAGAAAAAGTGTTTCACGAACCATTTCCATAGGTGGTTTTACCTTTCCAGCACTGGACAGAGTTTGAGCAAAACAACCTGAAACAATAAAAGCTGAATCGAAACCAGGTGATGCCAGACAAGGAGTCTGAATTCCCAACATTTAACTACCAGAAACATCTGTTTCTGTGTGTTGGCAATTCCACCTTTAAAAAAAAATATTAAAAATTAAAGATGGGAACAATTTTATGAATTAAAAAATGTCCTCAACACATGTATCTTTAATT
>VWZI01003549.1:313994-363409 GCA_013396835.1 Psilopogon haemacephalus | reverse complement strand
TAAAAAAACAAAAAAAAAAATTGGAGACTGTTGAAATGCAGATTTGAAGTTCTTTTTTTTTCGGGGGGGGGGTGTTTGTTTGTTTATTTTGGGTTCTGTGACATTATTGTGAAAAAAAAAGGGAAAAAAAAACACAAGAAAAAAAAATTTAAAAAAAAAGAAGAAAAGTTGTTGTGCAATACTGAATTCAGACATGTACCACAAGTTAATGGTAGACTAACACTGAGGGGGGGTGGGGTCTAGGCATTGTGCTTTTGTCAGCATACTCTTGAGCTTTTAAGTCTACTATGTCTGAACTGTGGTTTCTTGTTTATCTTTTTTTNTAATCGTGGTTTTTTTTTTTTTTTTTTTTTTTTTTTTTTTTTTTTTCTTTAGTTGGACTGTATTGTATGGTCTGTCAACCTGTGAATCTTTTAAAGTATGATTCAGGTATTGTTGTATTCTTTACTGTGTAATAAAAATGTTAAAAAATCTGTATTCTTACCTTCTCCCTGGAACTTGGTTCTTGATGTTCCCTCTGTGAAGGTACTTTGTCAATTACTAGCCCCGGTGCAGGCAAATGTCACTTGAAGTGCTGCCATGGATTGCAGGATCATGTAATCTCGCTTTTTCCAACTTCTGAGTGAGACAGAACAGCCTTGGTGTCAGATTCTTGAGGGGAATCTCTGCTGAGTTTTAGGATATAGCCACATCCAGCTGATTCAGATCTGTTTCTTATTTGTGGCTGGGGGAGACCTCCTAAGAAAATCTCCAAAATGGTGGTACTTTACTTGCATCAGAGTTGTGCTTTGCCTTCAAAGTCATAACTAATGCATAGATTAACGCCTGTCATAAGCCATATCGGTTTTTAATGGATCCTCTGCACTTCAGCTTTTGTGGAGTCATCCAAGGCATCCATTTCTACTTTTAACCTAAGGGAAAGACTCATTAAGAAGGGGAAACACCTTCCTGGAGGTGTAGACTGAGCAGTAACATTTAGAGCCTTTGTCCAGTGCAGTTCCCAAGAGCACTCTGGTACGTGGAAGACTTAATTAACCATGCTATCTACAGAAGTAAATCCATCTATAGTATGATTGTTACAGAAATTAAGAGCTCCTTAGCAGAAGAAGAATACCATCCATATGATTCCACTTATAACAGCATTTGGTCCTAGCTCTGTACCACAGTCTGCTGCCAGGAATTTCTTCCAAGCGCACAGACCTTGCTGATTCCATCCACACATCATTGTTTTGCCAGTGTAAACCATCCTTCCTGGACTTGTGTAATTATCTTGCTGCTTGTTGAAGCATGCTATTTTTAAAGACATTAAATCATGACCTTGGCCTCAAAAATACTTAAACTGGGATTTGGTAATGGAATTAACATCATTTCCCACTCCCTGTATCCCCCCAAAAGAGGAAGGGAAGTGTGTGTGCTATTTTAATGTGAGCCTATTTAAGATTTAATTAATCTTATTTTAGTTTGGGTTTGCAGAAGAATTGTGGGTCTCACCAGATGTCCCTGAGACTGATGCAGAGCATCAGCTCTTCACTTTAAGCAAACGGGGGAGATACTTTTTGTTCATTTTGCAAGTTGATGTAAGGTAAAGAGGAGACAGAGTGGCACAAATAAATGCATCGTGAAGACGTGAAATGAGTTTTTACTGTTTTTTTCATGTCAGAACTCTAGTACTGAGCTAAGCCCTCTTTTAAGGCCCTTACCTGCCTTCTAGTGACCTGATTCGTCTCTGTTATCGTCAGTGCAATCTGTACTCTTGAAAGCATTTCGGTGTTTAGGGTTTCTGTAAAAGCCGTTCTTCAGAAAGCCCAGTGTTTGTGAACAGCTGTGCTAAAATCAGCTCTTCTGTGTCACAGCAGGGGCCATGGCCTTGGCTGTGGAAGGGGCCACTGCCAAGTGAGAGCTGATTTTTGACCCTTCCAGTTACACTGCCATTAAGTGGCATTTAGAGTGAAAAGGGAATTTGAGTGTGGAGTTGTCAGTGTTCAAACCCCAGGCTTCAGAGAGCGGAAAATACTGTCAGCCTGTGCCGAGCGTGGGGAAATGCTAACTGTGAAGATTGAGAGGTTCTGCCCTCAGATTGCCTTTGTATGGTGTCACACTGCCGTGCATGGTTCAGGAAGCTGTGGGCAGGAAAGATGCAGGCTTTTTGCTCATTTGGTTTATTCTCCAACCCAGAGATTGAAAGTGCCCGATGCAGTGTTTATGGAGTAAACTGAGGGTGCAGCGTCAGCACTCCTAACTCCGCTGCATTTCTCTTCTCTGCCTCAGTGTGAGATGTGTCTGCCAAAGCCGGGGCTTCTTTCTTACTTTGGGATCTTCAGCGAAGTGGTGACAAATTTAAAGTGTTCTCCAGAAGGGAAGGAAACCTGATGAGATTTAAGCTGGGAGGTTACCTCTTTGCTGCTTCATCTCCTCTTTTCCAAGGCGTTCCCAGGAAGGTTAGGTCACATTTACAAGCTGATGGAGGAGGTAAACTTTTGAGTTTTGTACACCTTGCTGCAGCTGCTTTCCTGTTCCTGTAGCTTCTGTAGATTTCTCCACTTATTATTCAAGCTCTCAGACTTATGATTCATGTGATGAATGTGCAATGTTCGGAGCTGAATTTTCCCATATATATTGTGCACAGCAGAAGGTAAAAACAGCAAGCATTGAATCACTGGATTTTCCTTTTCATGGCTTAGCACATGAATTTGATAGCACTCTTGGAGCTCAAAAAGAGCCAGAGGTCACCCATCCTGACTGCACTCAGCTAGAGCCCTTGTCCTTGCCATGCCCTGGCCACCCCAAGTAGGAAGAGACCATTTCTGAACAGGACACCACTGGCAGTGGATTTTGCTGACCCCTTCATACAGCCAAAGTGGTGTGATGGGAGACAGAGACAGCTGAGCACTGATCCCACTCACCTCCTGTTTTCAGAAGTTTTTCTCACACCCCCTTCTTGCATATTCTTTCCACCAGTCTTATTCACAGAACCTTATCATCCAATCTCTGGTAACACACAAGAAGACAGGACAGCACATCTGCCCTGGCTGCTTCCTCCCATATTGCACTAAACTGAACAGGAAAGGTCTTCTGGGCTGCCTTGGGCTGGATGAGAGGACACCGATGGCTTTTTTTCCTGTCTGTTTCTGCCTGTGCTTTGCCCTGCAGGTCTGAGCACTTGGTGCTGCCACTTTTCCACTTTTCACCTCTGCAAAAGCATGCTGAGGTCACCAGAGGAAAGCGCAATGCACAAGGTAAGTATTTATTTTAACAGCAAGACACCTATCTTTGGGGCACTCAAAAAATAATAATTAAAAGAGGCTAGATAGAGCAGAGGAATGTAAATACACTGGCTTTGAAGGCTAAGGCCATCTCGTTCAGTCTAGACCAAACACCAGCTTCCAGGCATGGGCACCAGCCCAAGAGTACACAAAGTGCATGCACAGTTCAGTGAGCGCACTGGCGTCCCTGGGCTGCAGCGGGCAGACACTAATGACAAAGGGGGAATTAAACAGCAGAGTGCAGTGACAGAGTTATGTTTCCTTAGAAATCATTAAACCCAAAGGCAAGTTGTTTTATAAAGGAAACACCCTGTGTAAAGTGCAAGAGATGAGAAATGACAGAGAATTGGCTCCAAACCATACTACAAGCTTAGAAAAATCAGCAGATGTAGACTCGTGCATTTTTCTAGCATGTAGTTTGTTTTTACATTATGTACAACTTGAGGTAAAATGCACTGAGACCCTATCCCACAGCTCGTGACTTAGGCAGCATGGCTGTGGAATGGCAGGTTATTAATTCTATCTCCCTCCTGTAGAGCCGGTTCCTCTCAGAAGCTGTCAATGTCTGTGTGAGGAAGAAGTGTATCAGGACCTAATTTGACCACTGGCCACAGCTCAGAACCCAACAGCTTCTGCAGGGCCACAGCTAGGTCAAAAATAGAGGTCCTGAAGAGGACACACACATTACAGCCGCACCATAAAGATGCTTTTCTTCCCTTCTCTTGACTCTGATAAGAATCCCAGGTTTTCCAAAGCAGCACTCTCCTCCACTCCCAACTAGGCAACAAGATGAGGAGTTGTGTGTGCTGCTGTGTCCTGCTCTGTGACGCTGTCATGGCAGTGGATAAATTCTACTTTTGTAGGACAGTTGGAAGAAAAATCTGCTTGCATCTTTTCATCTTCCTATCTTACAAACACCAAATGGATGCTTTGAGTATTTAATTTTAATTTTTTTTTTTCTGGATGGGAGAAAACCACCCAAAAAATTAACATGAAAGCTTCTCTGGATGCCCCTTCTGTGTGCACATATGTCCAGACTGGCATACTGAGACAATGCTGCTTACCCTAATGGTCTCCCACCCATCTGAGCTCTTCACTGCAGTTTGCACAGCTCCTCTCTCAGTACCCAAAGCAGCCCTTTATGTCCATTTTAAAGCTCTTCACATTTGGCGTTTTAACATTTATTCTAAACTTTTTCACTTTGTTTTGAAGCTAATGCAAAAAGCCTTCCTTGAAGCCTGCCATCAGTTGTGGTTGCTGGGCTTTGTTTATTCATGCCAGTTAAGGGGCTGAGCAGAGGTCTCCTGTACTTCTGCGAGCAATCTTAATCCCTTCGAATGAATAACAAGAAGGAAAAGATGGGTTGACAGAGGCAGTTAGCAGAGATCATACTTACACATGTTTGTTTTCAGTAATTAGTCACAGTGTTAATAGAAACATCCACTTTAAGCAAAGACTGCTGATTTGCACAAACAGAGGGCCATATGCTCTGGTGGGTGTGGAAGAGGGTTGATAAAACTAAAAACTTTTCAGGAATTTTAAGATGTGAAAACTTGCTATTCTATCTATTAATTTATTTATCCAGTTTCATTATTTTCATGCCAGTTGGGTTTTTTTTTTGCAGTGCTTTTGGCTCAAAAATTTCAGAATAAAACCACAGGGTTCCATGTTCACCTTTTCTCTCTCTCTCACAGACACACAGAGAATGACAAAGGATTTAAGTGGTTACCTATTGCTAAGGGCTTGCATATGGACAGCAGATGAAAATTAACTAGACTGTAGGTGTTTTAACAATGTAATGTGGGATATATTGGGGTGTTGGGTTTTCTTTGGTGGTTTTTTTTTGTGGTTTTTTTTTTTTTTTTTTTCTTTCTTCTTTCTTTTCCAAAAGTACCAGACAGGGTCTGCTGCAGGACTATGAAAGCAACTGCTGCCTTCTGGAAAGATTTATTATTTTTTAGGGATATGATAGACTAATACTAGTTCCAAAAAGGGAGACGATGACGACTTGTTAACATATCCCTTTGAGTCCAGCCTATTATGTTTCTGTCAAGTATAGTTCAGCCTGGATTGTTCAGCCTAGAGAAGAGAAGACTCCAGGAGGACCTTAGAGCTGCTTTCCAATACCTGAAAGGATCCTACAGGGAGGCTGCAGAGGGACTTTTCATGACAGTCTCTAGAGACAGGACCAATGGAAATGCTTTTAAACTGAGGGAGAGTAGGTTTAGACTGGATCTTAGGAAGAAATTCTTCATTATGTGGGATTGGGACTCTGGAAGGTGTTGCCCAGGGAGGTTCTGGATGCCCCATCCCCAGAGATATTAGAGGCTGGGTTGGATGAAGCCTTGAGCAGCCAAGTCCATCTTAATGTGTCCCTGCCCATGGTAGGGAGATTTAAGTAGATGAAGTCTGAGATCACTTCCAACCTAAGCCATTCTATGATTCTATGATAGTGAGGAAACTTCCTCTATATGTTATGTAAAATGCCACTCAGTTGCACCTCTCTCTAGTTTGGGATTTTTTGGCTTGGTTTGGCTTTGTTACACAATAATTCTAATAATTGTTTTAACTTCAAACAGAAACACTTTTTTTCTTTTTTTGGACAAAATTATACCTTTGCTTTCGTAAAGATCATTATGAGTTTTCAAGAGAAAGGAAGCTGTTTGTGTGCTTGCTTTTCTTCACTGTTGTCTTTTTAGGCATGTTTATAGTGTACTCGGCATGGTGCATTTCACTTTGCTCTTATGAAATATTACATATCTTGCAATGTATCCTCTTGCAACAGACCTATCTAGTAGGTTAGAACTGGGCTGAGCTGGGGTTAATTCTCCTCTAATGCTGTATTTTGTGGTGCTGTAGCTGAGCATCGATAAAGCAGCAGTGTTGTGGCTACTGCTGAGCACCCAGGCTGGGGTTTTTGTTTTTCTTTTTTTTTTTTCATCTCCCTGCCCCAAGATGCTGAGAGGACACAGCCGAACCAGGTGATCCAAACTGGACAAAGGGATATTCCATGCCATATGACATCACCTTAGATATAAGAACGAGGTAAGGAAGTTTGGGGAAGATTTGTCTATGGCGTCTGTTCTCTAGGAATAGCCATCAAGCACAGAGAGCCCTGCTTCCAAGACCAAAACGTCATCCAGCTGATGGGAAGTAGAGATTAACATCTCTCTCTCTGCTCCTGCTTCCACGTGGTCTGTTGCTTTTGCTTATTTTCATTATTAAATTGCTTCTATCTTATAACTGATCTTTGTTACATTTTCCCCTCTCCTCTGCCCATTTAAGAGGGGGAGTGATAGAGTGGCTCTGGTGGGCATTTGGCCCTCAGCTGGGGCAAAAGCACCACAGCCTAGATGCTCCAAGGAGTAACAGGGACATCCAAATCACAAGCCCTAGTTCTGGGATGTGCTTCTGATTACCTTTGGGTAGGACAAGCATCTCTCTTCTCTGAGCAACTCTGCAGCTGGATTTCTGTCACCTATCCCTGGTGGGGCCTGGACACTGCTAGATAATTTGTTAATTTCTAGATCACAGCCATCACATTACAAATCTTTTTACCACTGAATCTACTGCCTGATGCAAAAGATGGACTAACCATTTGTATAACGAAAAAGCCCAGGCCCAAACCATCCAGGCACACAGATAGGCACAAAGACTATGACAGAATGTTCTGGCATGTTGCTCACCTAAGGCATCTCAAACTGCCTTTCAGTGGCCTCTTTGGCCATCCACATCTTCTGCACTATTATGGTTTGTCCCTCAAGTTGGAGGTTGCCTCTGTGTCAACGAGTTGACCGTGTAGACTGATCTTCACACAGAGGTGAAGCCTATTGTAAATGGGCTAAGGAAGGCAGCCAGTAGCAATGCCCACGTGTTACAGTGTAAGGAAAGAGAAAACTGATGGGCAAACATGATTGTAATGTGTAAAAATCTGCTGCAGAACAAAGAGTATAATCTGTTCTCCATGTCTGTGGATGAGAGGAAAGGGCAGGAGGGGCTGAAATTATAGCAATGCTTTAGGTTAAGTGTCGGGAAAAGCTTTTTTCCTCGGAAGGATGTTGGTGCTCCAGAAAAGACTGTCTGGGAGGGTGTGAAATCCCTGTGCCAAGAGATGATGAAACGTCTGTCTGAGTGACTAGATATAACTAATTCTGCCTCGGGACTGGGATGGACTGGATGAGTCCCTAAGTTTTGAAGGCACCTGCTTTTCCTGGTTACGGCAGTAAATCACAGTGTCATCCTGCATTGCTCTTCTCCTTTGCTTTGTACACACAATGTTGTTTTGAAGAGTTTCTTCTGGACAAAGAGTTTAATGTGTACCCATGGTAGATTAGAGACCTTTTGTTGGCTCCTTCTTCAGTCATTTCCATGATGATGTTGCCACAGCTGGCTGCTGTTTGCCTGGGTGCTTGTGGCATTGTTACAATCTTCAAGTCCTCCCACAGGTGGAGGAGCCACCCTAGCTACACCAGAGCTGTTGTGTTGCAAGAAGCCAGCAGCTGGTGCAGTTCAAGAAGGTGTTTGTCTGTATTAATCTAGCTGGCTTGGAGCTTGGAGCCTGGGCTTGTACATGTGGTACTGAGGAGGGGATGTGCTGTGAGCAGAGGTGAGAGCCTCAGACAGGAAGGCAGACTTGGTTGGAAACTGTGGAGTGAAAGCTGGCTGCTTTTGACTCCCTTTTCATCCCAGAGGGGCAGCATCCCAGCAGTTTGACTTTGAGTCACTGTGGTAATTCACGGTTAAAATCATCCTTCTTGGCAAATGCGATGAAAAATTAAATAAAGAAATACGTTTTTAAAAAGTAAAGGAAAAAAATCCTCTCCAAATGACAGATTTACATACCAGAGTTAAAAAAAACAAAACAAAACAAATAAAACAAAACCCCATACCCACATAAAACTCTGATTGGAAGAACACCATTATAATATTTTACCCTCATTTCACTAACCATTTTATTGACTGAAAATGGAGCTACCTCAAGACTACAGATCTAAAGTGCTAACAAATTAAAACCATCCCTGAAGGAGAGAGGCCACTAATCTGAAGCACGCCTCCCAAAAGAATTTCTGAAGATCTATAAATGCCATATGCCGAATAAGCAGTATTTCTTTTAAGGTACAAGCAATTCTTTCCCCTCTGAATGACTGACCAAACACAGTCAGAAAGGGAAGGAGAAAAGACAAAGGACACCACACAAGAAAAACAAGAGCACTACACCAGCACAAAATACCAGCCAATGTGCATATGGGAACACTTATTTGATCATCTAAATATGCTTGTTTTATACAATGGATGTCCAAAAGTGATTGCATTTGCACTGATTCGCTTAGAGTAAGAAGTGAAGTTGGCCCAAAATCCATATTTCATAAACAGAGGTAATAAATTAAAGAAGTTGAGGCTCTTTTTGCTGCCAAAGCACATTTAAAACGAGAGCCAAAAGCAGAACACAACTTTAAAAGTTTTGGAGAGAAAGAAAAAGCTGTTATTTTGTAAATATAATTACTCTTTGAAATGCAGAGAAAAGGCAGTGAGTGAAGACTCTGCAGGACTCTAGAGTCTTTGGCATTTTTTCTTCCTGCCAGGTCCAGGGAGTGATGGTGCCTTTCTCCTGATGAAGACACCTGCCCCCCTCACTCCTGCTTGCTTGTACCTGCAGCTCTCACAGGAGGTGAAGTTATACACCCTTGTGACATGCCTGCAGGGTCACATGCTGGGTATACTTCCACTTGATATCTTAAAATTACACTTCACACTGTTACAAAACAAACACATGCACTTATGTTAGGAAATACATAAATATAACCTGGCAATACATGTGTGCTTTAATACAAGCCAGAGAATATATAGCATGTTCTCAATAGTCATTCAACACCTGGATAAAAACGCCTTCATTACAGCTCTGGGAGCAGCTGGCCAGTCCCAGGGAACACCAAGGAAGAAAATCACCAACTCTTTCAGCAGAATCCTCCTCTACATGAACTACACTTTGGATAGTTTCATATGATGACTATCCAGGAAAGCCCTCCAGAAAAGCCTCAGGGCTTCTCCAGAAACAAAGCCCTGACAGTGTCAGATCTACCTTGACATTTGCATAAATGCAGTTCCTGTTCTCCCCTCTCTGTGAAAGCTGACCCCAGGTTATGATGTGCAGAAACCCCATATATATCACTCAAGAGTATTTTTCAGGTGTGCAGCATACCATAATGTAAGCTGAGATGTTAGCTGGGCTACCTCTGCTTACCCAAGTCTGTCTTCACGTTGGCCATGTGTGCTGTGGAAGGCAGCAGGGTTTCTGTCTAGCAGCTGATTTCCAGTTTTCATAGACTCATAGACTTATGGAATGCTTTACATTGGAAGGGGCCTTAAAGATCATCTAGTTCCAAACCCCCTACCATAGGCAGAGACAACTTCAACTATACCACGTTGCTCAAGGCTAACCTGGCCTTGAACTCTGTCAGGGAGGGGGCATCCATGAACTACCTGGGCAGCCTCTTCCAGTGTCTCACCACCCTCACTGTCAAGAATTTCTTCCTAATCTCCGGTCTGAATCTCCCATCCTCAAGCTTCAATCCATTCCCTCTCATCCTATCACTACAAGCCCTTGTAAAAAGTTCTTTCCTGGCTTTCTCATAGGATTCTTCAGGTATTGGAAGGCTGATCTAAAGTCTACCTGGAGCCTTAGTGGTGGTTGAAGGTGGTAAGCAAGCTCCTGCACTGCAAACTAGTGGTGAGGTGGTGTCACACTCCTGCAGATATGTTTTAGACAAGATTGTGAGTAGTTGGGATGAGGTGCCATGAGCAAGGAGCTGTTGGGTGCAGTAAGAGTGGAGGAGTAGACTCCAGAGGGCTCGCAGATGGAGCCAGGCTAGAGGACAGCTGCTAGCAGGCATGGGCACTGCTCACGCCTTGAAACCAGGGTACAGATCTCGCCAGGGGAGCAAATCATTCTTGGATGACGTCCACTTGGAAAGTTCTCAGTAGAAGGCAGAGGTTTCCTCTCAGCAGACTGCTTGGGAAGAACTTAATCCCTTTTCTTTCCAGTATTTTTCTCTTCCACTAGTCCCCAGTCTGTTTTGCCTGATGCAAGCCGTGTGCCTGGAGAATTGTGCTGCAGTAGGGACTGCCTGGGACCCATGTCTGTGGTCATCATTAGTATTTATCATTCTTCAGGACATAAACTTCCCAAGGAGTCTTATTTTTCCTGTCAATATGCAAACTGAAAATTCCAGGACCTCCTCTCTAGAAGCTGCTGTGACCTCATTTCCTGTATACCATGGATTGACATGTGCATATGCTGCTGACATGCTAGAAGAGCAGCTATCTGCTCTCAGGCTTGCTAGAGCCCACTCATAGGACACAGATCCAGACTGAGATAAAAAGGGTTGTTACTGTGAAAAATTGGCATGTTCCAGGGTACATTTCTTAAAGGCAAGTAGGTTCCTTCCTTCTAAGGTTAAGAAAAGTCTCTAGTGTAAGTATTTAAAGTAAGTGATTAAAAGGAGATACCTAACTGACGTTCACTGAAGGAAGCTCTAGCATTGAGGTGTATGCTGTCCTTGAAAAGAAGAGGCTTTGTGAGTGGTGGACACTGCATAATAAAAATCAACAGTTTTCCTGTCCTTTATATGTGCTTGAGAGAGAATCTCATGTTGGCCTTGTGTCTAAACAGTCAACCAAACCACAAGGGTTTGCTACTAGCTTGATAGGCTTCTTTTACCAACATCATTAACATTTGCCATGAGGATTTCCAAGGCCTGTTTAAGAAAGATCTCCTTCATGACATACTGTCAGAAAGGCTCTTCCCATGGCTAATGTTTATTGAAGGATTTCCTGACAGTACTTTGAGGAGCACAGTTACCCAGACCTTCTGTAGCAGGAGCAGGATGATGATTTCGGCTGCCTGGAGTGTAGTATATTGTTTCTTTTGGCAAATGGAGTTGTATGTTTGAATGTATGAACTAAAAGCAGAAATATGAAGCTCCTTAAAGCTGTGATTAAACTACACACATGAAAAAAAACCAACCAAAAAACAAACCAAAACAAAAAACAAAACACCAAACCCACAACAAAATCAAGGCAAAAAAATGGATAACTGTATTTGCACACTTCCATTAACTGATGTTGTGTAGATAGAATTCAACACAGCTTCACTTATATATTGTCTGGTCAAGTCTCTAACAAATTCCTCTCCCTGAGGAAGTTTTGCTGCTTGAAGCAGTTTGTGCTATTGGATTGAATTCTGCAACAGATTCCTTTTAATGGTACCAAAAAGACTTCAGTGCAAATGAAAGTCTTTCTTTACTGAAGAACCAGTGTAACCTGGTAGAGAGCTTTGGGGGCAGATCTGTGGACTAAGAAAAGAAAAATTACTCTTGATCAGGTTTTTTTTTTTCTGCTAACGAAACTTGAGGAAACAGTATGAAGACTTTTGATTATTTTTTCTATTAAAAGATCAAATCCTGCTTTCCATTGTAATACACTCAAGTGCTGTGGGTGTATCTCTTTTATCTTCAACAAACTAAAGCCATTTATTTACTCCAGAATGAGAACAGAATCTGGCTACAGAGTCAAAGGTTCCAGTTCTGCCCTGAGGCTTAATTTGTCCCTTTTTAAAAAGTGACCTAAATATAGCATTGATGCCACCAGAAGAACAGCAGGTTTTGAGTAAGGCACAGACACCACTTTCTGTGTGACTGCTCTCTGTCACTGTAATGTGTAGCTGCATGGATGGGATGGTGGCATGGCTGGCAGGCTCTGCTGTCACAGAGCCTGAAATACCTCAGCAGTTTGATGCTCTACTTTCCTAAATGCTCTAAATTTCCTAAAATGACTTTGCTTATCCAGAATTCAGGCTGCCCATGAATGTGTTTGACATTCAAGATCAAACTTGATGTGGCCCTGGGCAACCTGATATGATTGGAGGTTTCACTTCTCTCTATAGGGGGAGGTTGTACAAAATGACTGTTGAGGGTCCCTTCCAACCCAATGCAATCTGTCAATCTGTGAAATTGGATGCACCTTGTAGGGGCATGGGGCAGGGCTGCAGCGCAGCGTTTGTGGAGGTTTGAATAAGTAGTTCCATGTAGCAACCTCTGCAGGTCAGTTGAGCAAGCCTGGTTTGAGGCTGCATGATTTTACTGAGACTTGCAGTCAACTGCTTGTTATCCGCCCTGTCTAATGCACCAGGCTGGAGAGAAGAGTCACGAAAGAAACAGACTAAATCAGGAGGCTTGGGAGTTAAAGCAGTCACAGAATCACACTGAAACATAGAATTGTTGAGGTTGGAAGTGATCTCTGGAGGTGATCTGGTGGTGATCTGGCCACCCAAAGCCAGCTGCCCAGGACCATGTTCAGACAGACTCACTCATCTGTTAAACAAATTAAAGCTTTACTGGAGTAAAAGTCATGCATGACTGACCTCCAAGCCAGTTCAGAGCCAGCTGCATATAAATATAATTTATCACAGCCTCTCTCAACCAAGAGTCTGTGTCTGAGGAGGCAGATGGCATTATTTTGGAATTTTGTGTTCTGAGGACACTAAGAAATTCAGAAAGCTGGAGTTTTTCTTTCAGTGAGCTGGCAACTGTGAATGTTGGCTGTGAGCAGAGGCCAACAGGGAAAAGACGGCTGTGGAATAAAGAACGAGGAGTTTGGAGCCACCACAAGAACTGGCAGCATGGGTCAGCTGGCATCAAAGTAGAATGAACATAGTGGGAAAGTAAAATCCTAGGAGAGGTGATCAGTTTAATAGCTGAGGGGGTCACTCTCAGCCACCTGTTCTATTTCCCCGTGGGTTTAAGGGATTTGCAGAGTCCCTGGCCCTCTAAGGACATCTGAGCTATACTTCATATATATGTGAACATCTCCCCTCCCTTCCTTTATGTCCAAGCTTCTAGCCAAAACCAGATGAAGCATAAGTTAAGCTCAGTGCTGAGGTTTCTGGGGAAGGTCTGAGAACTGGCATGCTCACTCTACATCACACAAGAGGAATACTGATAAAGACAGGTTTCTGACCCTGTCCACTTCAGCAAAGTACTTTCATCTCAGCTGAAAATATCACATTAAGGTAAGTGGTTCTATTAATATGTCCTCTTCCTGTTGAAAGGTCAGGTATTTTCTAAGCACTTCAAAAGCTGATCATTTTGGAGAATGTCATTGCTGTTTGTATGTTGCACAAGGATCCAGGGAAAGTCTGGTAATCTGAATTTGAGTCAAGAGATCAATATAAAGGATTCTTCTTTACTTATTCCTTATTCACCCACTCTGGTTTTGGTTAGATTCTCTCAGGTCTATTTGCCCAGGAAGAAGCAGGGTGCAGATCCAACCTTGCAGATCTCAGTGGCTCAGGCTGTGAACAGATAACATCTGCCTGCTCTGAGCAGCAGTTTTGAGCATTGGCCTCAGGGTGGGCTGGGGAGAGAAGCTGGATCTGTGTCTTTCCCCTTGGCAGTGGGAAACTAGAAAGTTCTGTCTTTTGGGAGAAGAGGGGGAAGGACATAAGCTCAACCTGCCCTCTTCCCTCCACGTGCTGCACAGCAGCATGCCAACCTGTCATTCTGCTTCTTGGTTTCTCCATACGGGTCTAGTTCCAGCTGGCCCCTCTACTCTCTCATACCACCAGCTTTAGGATCTGGGGCTGTCCCGAAGAGCATCTTAAATCTCAGCTTCTGAAAAGATGGAGAAAAAAGATGCAGAAGTAGGCCTGACATTTCCTGGGGAAAAAAAAAAATGTATATATATATATATATACATAAAGCATCAGTCACCTTTCAGGGAAGTGAGGAATTGTCTTCAAGCACAGGGTTTAATGTGTAAGACTGCAAAGAAATCAGAATAGCAATGAAGCAGTGTGTCAAATGGTTCAAATCAAAAGTACATAACATTGTCAGGGAGGAAGGCTCTTGAGTGATTAGAACCAGAGAAAAACAGGTCTGGAAGGGACTTCAGGAGGTCATGTAGTCACTTCCCTGGCCCCCAGCCAGTTTGGTTATATGTGTGTTGTTCCTGACAGATGTTAGCCTAAATTGTTAAGACTGCCAGTAGTGAAGACTCCATGACTTCCCCAGGCAATCTATTCTAGTGCTTCCCTAATTGTGCCATTAGAATGTTTTCCCTAATGCCTCAGAAAAAATTTTATACACTTCCTTTCCAGCAGTTGAACTCCACTGCTTCTTGACCTATCCCCTGTAGATGCAGAGGGCAGGTTATGCCTTTCCCTTTCACAGCAGCCTTTATGTACTACAAGGCTGTTGCCATTCCCTCCCCGTGTCTATTTTTCTTGTTTTCCACACTATTTCATTGGTTACCCAAGGGCACTTTAATTCTAATGCATCTCTGCAATGTACCTGCAGCTCCTCCCAGCAGAATCCTTTGCTATATTACCTAGCACATCTTCCTTCCCATCATCCAGATAGTGATAGCACTGGGCAAAACTGAGTCTAGCATCCCACATCCTCCTAACCAAGGCATCTTTTCACTTGGAAAGCAAACCTTTGCCACTGCTCTGTGGTCCAGCGACTGAATCAGCTTGCAGACAGCCTATAGACTAAAGTGCTGGCTGTGGGACTGCGAGCTGTGTGCAGCTGTCAAAACCTGATTAAAGCAAAGATAGCTGCTATCCATTGCTTCTCCTCTTATTACAAATTATTTGTACCTGGTAGATCCAAGCTGGATGCTAACCTTTTCACCTTCCAGTTTCTTCCAAGAGGTTTGTTTTCTTATTTGGGAAGAATTTTTCAGAGACTGCATTTAAGGTGATGGCTCCATGATCTCTGAGTCTACTTACTTTCTCATTTTTTTTATTGCCCCTTCATTTCCCCTGACCTTTTGCAGACTCCTGGTAATCCAGGTGCTCCCTGCAAGGCCTCAGTGATGACTGCTGACAAGACAGAGATATACTTGTGTCAAATGAGGAATCCCAGCCAATTGAAAAATGCAATCCTACCTAATTCCAGCCTGGCTTGTTTTTTTCCCTATTACAGTGTGTTGTCCTTTGAATTAACAAAGTTAACCACCTGATCCCTGCTATAGGGACAAAGGATGGGGGGGCGGGGAAAAAGCCAAACAAAACATTTCGACCTTCATTTGTAGTATTTCCCTCTCCACCAGTCTTTTCCTTACTAGAAAGGCACTTGTAGAGTGGTTTCTTCTTGTCCTTGATGCCTCTGTTCTTACATACTTGAGTTATTCTTTTATATTCACCTTTAGCAATTTTACAGTTTGCTTCCCATGTTTTCTCTTGAGTGTGAGATCAATGAAAAGCTCACAATTTTGTTACATTTGGAACATTCTATAGCTGATTTCTTTCTCTGAGTCTTTGAGAAGCTGTCAGCTTGTTTCATCTTTTCCTTAAGGCACCTTTCACAAGACTTTGCCTGTCAGTCCTTCACAGTTACTGAAGTTTGCCTTCTTCTTCATTTCTTAAATTTTTCTTTATGAAGATCATAAACTTTATCATTTTATCTTCACTGTCATACAAATTGCCTTTCTACCTTTATATTCTCAACTCTTCCTTCTCTCTTGCTTAGGATGAAAACTAGAAAAAGATTTTACTGTTTCGTCTTCCTTATCAAAAAACTTGTCTTCCAAGGAGTGTCTGAACAGTCTGGGTTTTGGTGTATTATTTCCCTTTTGTATAGTTAAAATCCTTCACTATTCCCAAATCTTTCTTAGCACTATTCTGTTAATAAAAGCTTCTAAGAGTGTCTCGCTAATCTGATCTGCTCTAGAGACCTCCCCTTTCACTGCAAGGTGGAAAGCCTCCTTCTTTTCTTCTTTAATCATTTTAACAGACTGCCAAAGGTCTGATTCCCTCTACCTTATAGTGAATTTAGGGGCTGAGGGTATGTCAGGCAGTAGGCTCTCTTTTCTGCACGCCTGTGTGTCCAGAATGATTTATAAATTGTATTAACGTTCAGATAATTTTAGATAATCAGCCTCTTCTTTCTTGTGGTGGCAGTGGCATTTTCTTGATTATATGTTAAGATTTCCATCTCAGTTTCAAAATAATAATAATGTTATACTTGGCCAGCTGAAATATAATCATCAGCTGTCCAGAAAAGGAAGCTTTGTGAGGGAAACAACATTAAAAGAAGAACCTTAGGCTGGAGACACAGCCTCACTTTTAGTATTTCATTCTGTAGGTTTTTAGGGACAGATTCCGAGACTTCCCTCCCAAGACCGAGCCTCATGTCTGGGAACAATACCCACAGATGCCCAGGTGCAAGGCAGTGTTCTGCTTATTAGAGGATTCAGGAGAGGAGATGAATCCAAGGTAAACATCTGCCTCTGCCCACAGATTTGTGTCTTGGCCAGTGAGCTGAACATCTCAAAATGCTGAACTGGAGTCATCACGTGCCTCCAGGGTGAAGCAGCAGCTCCATGCAGGATGTAGAGGTCAACATGATGTCTTAAAATTCTCCAGAATGTCAGATTTGGCGATCGCAGCTCCCTACCCCTTAAACAACCAAGCAGGGTGAGTTCAGCCTCTGCTCAAGTGGTTTTCCTGTTAGTCATCATGCTTTCTCCCACGAACAACCATCCCCATCACCCACCCCACCCCCCCTCTCGGGACATTCCCAAGCTGCAGTCTCAAGGCTATATTATTACACCTCCATGTAGCTGCCATTAACTCTGATAATGTGTGCATTGTTCAGGGTGCAAACCCAGAGCTCTGCTGCCACCACCCATTAAAGCCAGCAATGCTATCTGACTGCAGTGGCCCCATCAGCCACCCCTGGAACCAAGGCTTGCCAGCAGTTTTACCTAATGCTGGTATTTTTTCTCAGCATGGAGCTGCTCAGTCCTGGAGAGATTCTGTCGATTTGGATAACAGAAAGGTTGACAGAAGCTGCCTTCATTTGATGACAGTGTCTGGCTGGTCAGTGAGCACGGCACAGAAGTGCCAAAGGAAAACACTGCTTCTCTCTCAGAAAAGACATGTGGTACAGCTGGCTGCATAGCAGAGATCTGGCTGAGTAAGTGAGGCCGGGCGAAACATCTGCTTTGTGTTTCCCAGGCTTTTGACAGCACAACAGAGTTATTTTGGGTGTTTTTACAACTCTTGCAGTCATTTAAAACAGTGTTTTTGCCAACATTTCCACTTTTTGCTAAATAAATTTGCTCTTGATATCAAGATGTGACTTTACTTTGGAAAAAAAAACCAAACAAAAAGAGTCATAAACATCTGCCATTACCTACATTCCCTCCTCCTACTTTTTTTTTTCTTTTTCTTCTTTCATAGTCAGCTTTTAAATCTCCGTTCCAGGACTTGGTGAGAATTTCTGCTGGTGATACAAGTAGAAAGATTTCTTTCATGAGCAAATGAATGGTTTCTCTTAGAAGAGAATTACATATGCTGCTGCCTTATTTTTCCCTCCCCCTCTAACTCTTGGTTTCCAGATGTAGGGAAAGCTGGTTTGAGCAGAGGAACATATGTTTTCAGCATGAATTCTGTTGGCAGGGTACTGCTGCACAGTACTGCAGAGTTGCTGCAAGCCATCCCTGACCAGCATACATGTATAACGTGCTCTAGAGATTATCTTGCTTCGTTTTTATCCTCCTTCTCCACCCTTCAGCAAGCTTCACTTTAGTACAATACTCCAGACTTCGTGCTCTGTTCTGCTGCTGAACACCTGAGTGCTCCTATCAATAAAAATGTTACAGAGTTCTCCCAGACACAGGAAAAGGCAGATGCCTTCGGCATCCCCCTTCTTTGATCTGCATCTGAGGCATGTGGCTCTTCATATTTGTTAATTAGAAAAATTTTGTTGTCCAGTGCTCTAGTTTTCAGCTGGAAAAGTCGTAACAAAGGAAGAACCTTACATGTGGTACTCAGTGTTTATAGAGGCCTTCCTCTTTGAGTATTAGAAATTAATACGATCCTTTACGTTTCTCTGTTGATATCTGGTGCTAGCCAACTTCAGATCGGCTTCTGGCTTGCTTGCTCTTTTTGGATAGTCTCTTGCTCCAGGAAGAGTAGATCTATTCTTAGGTGAAATACTACTCAGCAATAGCAAGCGTGCCAAAATAGAGTCCTATAGTAGCGTCATAGGGAAACTGTACTATAAACATGTCTTCTTGTAGCAAGCAATATATCAGAACGATAATGTTTCCATTAAATATATTTTCAGTGACAGAAGGTTAGAATCACACTTTGTTCAGTCATAGATGCTTGGCTGAGTCATCTGCTATCTTGATGCTTGTTTTACTCCTGTCATATATTACCCATGAATGAACACAGCAGTTTCCATCCCTATTATTCTTTGGGTTCAATCATTTAGTGCACTCCACAAGGCAGCGCTAAGGCCATCTTTCCGTCTCAACCTCTATTACTTCTGCTGCTAATGAATTATCAAACCAACAATCCATAAAGCCCTTAGAGCTCATATTAATTATCAGAAACTGATGAGATATAAGCACTCTAATTGATTCCTTTCATATGCATGCTTTTAAATACAAAACCAGCCCAGGAGAGGAACTTTTCTGAGATTTGGTGTTACGCATGTTATGCCAGGTTGGAGACTTGAAGGTCAGTTTGGTAACTGACTATTATAACATTTGGCTTAATTTGTCACATCATGTAAATAATAGGTTACCCCATGTGTACATCTTAAGACAACAATGTTTGTTAGATTAATTTCTCCAAAGTATATTATGCGTCTGGAAAAACAGTGTGCTCTGGGGAAAAACAGTGCTACACTTTTAAAACTGAGAGCTATAAAAAAGCTGCACTTCCTCCACCATAATGTAAAGACAATGCAGATGAACTAAAAGATCTTCAGGAAACTATCTTGGAAGCTGATACTTCTTTTAAACCCAACTGCTGATTTACAATGAGAATATAATATTTAGTTCCCCAAATTCTTCTGAAATCAAACAGCATGAAAATGTTTGTAGGTGACTCCAAGACTGTTTCTTCCAGCAAGGGGCACTCATGGTTTGGGCCAGTGAAAGGGATGTAGAGCTGATAAAGCTGGACCCCAGAACCTGAGATGCCTTCTCCCTGGAGGTGTTTAAGGCCAGACTGGGCAACGAAGTCTAGTTGAGAGATGTCCTTGCTCATGGCAGAGGGCTTGGAGGGCTTGAGTATCTGAGGTCCCTTCCAATCTAAGTCATTTCATGATTCGATGCTGGGCTACTAGCTGATCTTCTAGGCAAGATACTTCATAGGAGCTTGGACGTGGATCATTCTCTGAACGTCAAGTTACAGGAACTGGCTGCCTCACTGACTCTTCAAACCAGTCAGGAGCAAGGCACTAATGAAGAGGAAAGTAGGCAACTAAGTACTCTTGCAGCATGCCTCATGTTCACCCACAAATTCCTGCTGTAAAAGGAATAAACATGACATGGGCTAAACATGACCATGGTAGATGGGCTTTGCGACCCTTTGCTGCTCTAGAACAGGCCAAGGAGGCAGGGCAGTCAACCGTGACAGGAGAGACATGATTGAGGACAAACTTAACGCTGTCTCTGAGAGGAAATCATATAAATATGAAGCCGCAGAATGGTGAGGAGGAACTTTTCCAACTCTTGTGGTGAAGCTGTGTCACCATACAGCAGAGAAGTCATGTTTCTGTAGGATGGCTTAGGTAATGTGTAGCCTGTTGCTTAGACAGCTCTCAGGGGACAGATGTGGTCTGAAGTTTTTATGTGACTTAATTTGAGGTGCAGAAATGGAGCTTAAAAGAAGGATAAATAAAGGTGTGTATATATATATATATATATATATAGATGTATGCTTTAATGTGTAAGCTCTGAAGGAAAGCCAGTAAACACCTTTTAAAGAGAGAGTGTAGACCATAAGTGGCTGAACAGATACATGCACATACTTTCAACCTTGAGAGAGCCATCACACACCCTAGGGAGCTGGCTGAGGAGGCTCCTCTGCCTGACACAGGGAAAAGGCTTGTACAGAGCCTGTAAGAGCTCCAGAGACCAAACTTTGAAGACTGGAAATAATTTCTAGCAAAGTTAATCATGCTAAAAGAGACCAGCTGCTTTCCTCCTTGTACACAACAGGCAGGCAGATAAGCCACACTTTAGTACTGGTGAGGTTGTCTCCAGGCCCCTGGGGGCTCAGCAGGCTGTGGAGGCCATGGGGGAATGTGCCATTTGCAGTGAGAGGAGGGCATCCAGCCTCCCCGTGCCTGGCCTGAGGAAATTTGGAACCTGCTTATAAGCCTTAAATCCTCATACAAAGCCAGAAATAATGAATATCTAAGGAGATCTCATAGCAGCTGAATTATTGCGTGAGATGTTTGTTGTTTGTTAGGGTTTGTTTGTTTCTTTTCCCTCAAAAAATAGAAAGGGAAAATAAGGCTAAGCTGCCCAAAGACCATTTGGAAGCTTTCTCCTTGAAGCTTCCACTGATATTAGAGTAGCCCTGGGGAAGGACTGGGACTGAAGCCTACTTCTAGGGGGCAGGTTTGGGACCTGGTAGATGGGAGAGAGCTGTGAGATTATTCCTGGAAAAAAAAAACCAAACAATGCAAATTCGCCTTCATATTTCCATCTTCATGTCTCTACACACAGGATGGGTCATTTTAGTAAGACAAACAAGCAACTGTAGTTAATCCCACAGAGAGGAAAAACTTGACCAGTACTACATCCACACCCCAAATTACTGGGAATTCACTTATTGCTCAGCCAGGTCTTTGATGCCCCTCTTGAACTTTCATCTACAAACTGCAGTCAGAGGTCAGAGGGCCTCCAATTGAACACCAGTGACTTTATTCTCATTACAAAGGACCCAAACCAAGATAAGTGATCCAATGCTTCAAGACCACAAATTCATTACAACGGTGAGTGGACTCAAAGATCTCCAGAGGTGACTTCCAACCCCTAACATCCTGTGATCTTGTGAAATTGTCTCAGAAAAGCGGCACACCCAAAACTGCTATTCTGAAATTCACAGGTATAAACATAATAATGTAAGTCTGAAAAAGGGGGTGATTAAGCCTCCAAGCTAACAGGGACCAGCAGTTTATACCCTGATTCCCATAGCTACAAGGATGTGCATCATGGCATAGAAGGAAGTTTTTCTTTTGCAGTATTCTCTCATTAAGAACAGAGTTACTGTATAGCTAAAGATATAAACATAGCCATGAGGACTGAACAGCAAACAGCCAACTTGTTGTTGCCAACAGAAAATATTTCTTTCAGCTTGCACTATTTTATTCTTGAAATGACCTATTCTAATTACTTTTTAGCTCAGTGCACTAGGAGCCATTTACTAACTGGAATTTAAAATATTAATGCAAGGGAGTTTAAGATGTGTCCATTAAGGCTGGTAAAGCTGTAGCTGATTAACGGGCTTTTCATAAATGCACTGACACAAACTCTTCTTTTTCTTTCTTTTTTTTTTTTTTTTTAATTAATTCAGCCTGAAAATGAACATCATCCATTTTGCTATCATATTTTATCAGTCTGTAAAGTGCATTCTCACTTCAATTTTCAGCCCTGAATGCAGAACACTTTGTGAAAAATGACAGAATTTTAATGAGAAAGTGAACAACATGCCATCAACACCCTTTCGCCAGTAAAAATGGAAAAACACCAAGCTTTAAATCATGTTCCCTCCACACCTTTGGACATCTGCGATTCTGTCTGAGTCCTCGAAATCTGCTATATCTATCACCAGGTGCAGCCTTTAAATGCTGAGAAGCTTTCTGCTTCGCTGGTTGGCATGGCAACAGTTGTCAAATCATCCCTTGATAATGCTCTTTAATTGATTGTATAAATTATTTCGGAGATACATGATTGCAAAATGATGTGCTGAAGCTCTTCAGTGAACTGATCAGAGTAGGTGGATTTAAAAATGCACTGCCTTCACTGACCCTAGCCAAGGGCCTGACCCTCTTACAAGCCTGAAATTCTTTAGGTGAAGCATAAACATGAAGTGTTAAGAAAAAGTTCCAAACTGTGGCAAAGGTGGATTCTGCTCCAAGTGAACAAGAGTGGTTGCACCAGGAAAGGTGACTTCTAAAAACATAACAATAAAGTTGTTGTCGATGTGTCTGCTTCTGCACAGAGAGCTAAACAGTCAGAGAATGCAGAGACGCTTTTTTAGCTGTTATACTCTGAACCCATTGTAGATCATATTTCTCTGGCCAACAGAAAACTTTTGCAGTGCAAATGCCTGTTCTTGAACTGGTTGTCTAGACTTAGTTTTAAGGCTAGCAGAGAGAAACATGCAGATTATCGTATGTCTGAAGAAAATCAGATTTGCTAAACTCCAAAGATGTACTTTCCCCCAACTGACTATAAAAGGGATCTTGGCATGACTGGCTCAGATGGTGGAACCTATTTTCCAGAAATTCGAAGTTACCTGAGGATGGCAGAGCACTGGAACAGGTTGCCCAGGGAGGCAGTTGAGCCCACATCCCTGGAGATATTCAAATTAAGGCTCTGGGCAACCTGGTCTACTTGACAGTGTCCCTGCTTACTGCGGAGAAAGTTGGACTGGATAGTCTTTGGAAGTCCCTTCCAGCCCAAACCATTCTATGATTCTATGATTAATTTTCCTTCTGCTGTCTTTTCCATCTTATTTTTTTTCAGCATGAAACTAAAAGTTATTCTGTGATCTATGTGTAAGTGGTAAACTCTTTAAAGCTCATGCTTAAAATTATTTGTTTTTCCAAACTTTTCTTCCATTATAGTAAACCATCTAAGTACTGAGATAAATTTCCTATCTAAATAAAAATAAAGAGATGCTTAGATCAATTATGCATCCACTTAACTAAGATGAAAATTTAGTTTACTTAGTGCTTACAAAGAATAGTTAAATTATTAACTTGGTGTTGTCTGTGAATTTAAATGTTGAAAACACTAATAATGAGCGAACTGTTGTACCAGTGAACTGCAACTAGACCTTAACATGTGGAGGAAGCTTTAAATTCCAGCAAGCATTTCAGCACATGGATGAGCACAGTCAGCTATAAAGATATGCAGAAGGAAGAAGGGTTTGTCTCAGCTGCAAAGCTCAAATATTTCACTGACTCTTAAACAGATATTTGGCCTCTTCTGAGGGACACCCTTCTTCTCCATGAAACAAGGAAGAAGGTCTCTCTCAGTAAGAAAAGGGTGATTTAAAAGTAAAACCATCCTAAAAAGATTTTAAGTGTCTTAGTTTCAGACTTAAATTTTGAGGCAATGCAGAATCCCACACTTGCTGATGCAGACAAGACCCTGCAGAAGCGAGGTCTTTGTGAAGATAAATAGCCATGCCTGACATATATTTATCTTTCAAAGATGTAGGGCACATGACAAGCAATGCCTTACAGCATCATAGTGGAGCTGCTCTCTCCTCATACCAACAAACCTCTCATAGTCTGTCACCCCTTTGTCTCAAGTCCAGCATAAGGAGATGACATGTGTGCACACATGTATTTTTCCCTTCATGCCAGTAATCAGAAAATGGCAGAGAAATGACTCATTCTTCTGCTGTCTAAAAACACACAAGGTATTCTGAACTAAATGGCTATATTCACAGTTACTTTGTTTCCTCAGCATACTCCATTGATTCACTACTGCCATTGCACTGAAGTTTCTGACTCCTCTTTGTTAGAGGGATTATCGTGACTTTGAACACAAAAAGGGTAGAAGATACTGGGAAGAGTAAATGGTGACTTCATTGTCAGCCTTGTCTGCTTCCATGGGAAGATGCTCACCCTGGAGAATGTGGTTCCTGGGCAACAACTTCAGAGGGGTCAGCCTGCTATCAGGTTATGCTTTAATCACCTCCCAGCCCTTCTTGAGCCTGGGAAGGGTTGGATAATCCCTAGAGCAATGAAGAGGCAGTTAAGGCTGCAGGGTGGCCAGGATGGTCTGCCACCTCCAATCCACTATAGCTGAGATCCTGTCCTTCCATAGGACACCAGGAGCTGTTCAGTTAGAATGAGAACCTGCCCAGTGTGTTTGCCATGTGCATCCCCACATGTACTGCACACGTATACATTTTCAGTGAGAAGAGCTCACTGGTTGATCCTGACTTTCTCTCCCCAGCCAGGGTCCCAGTCACCTAGATCCAAGGTTATGAGTTCAGCTGGGGTAAGAATGCCTCCAGTGCCACGCAGACTTGAGCGACAGGGCTTTAAATGACACTCCAGCTGCAGCCATGGAGAGCAGAGGTCAGGACTAGCAATGCTTCTGGCACGTCTTAGGGCCACACAGACCAGCTGACAGTAATCTTGCATTGATCTACTCTATACCACAGCCTGTTTTGTGCCAGCAGTGCAGGCACCCTCTGAGGGGCAAAGAGGAATGGAGGCTTTTCACTTGTGTTCAATTATCTACACAGATATTGCCCTCACTTCAGAAAGCTCTAAGTTTTTCTAGCACACAAAAATAAATAATGGCAGTACAGAATGATAACAGACAGAAGTACAAAGAATTAGCATCCATCTTTGTGTATCTAGAAGATACAATCAATCCAGTGTATAACCCAGATGAAGAGAGCCAGGAAAATAGCCTGCATTCTTGGGCAAGTTTGACTTGAATTGATCCTCATCAACCTCAGACTGAAAACCTTCACAGAATCATAGAATGTTATGGGCTGGAAGGGATCTTAAAAGATCATCTAGTCTAAACCCCTTGCCAGAGCAGGATACCTATGCCAGATACCTTCAGGAGCTGGGTTATGTTTCTTGCTTTTGATGCCTTTTAAAATTCAGTTTTCATTTCCTAGCTATTGTAAAAAATACTATGAATTATCAAAACTCACACATTGCTCACTGTCTAACTAGAGAATAGATAAATATGTCAGGCCTTGTTAGCAAAAACTGTCAGTGATGAATGCCTGTTGTCCCTTCTCTTACATCCCACCACACCTCATGCAGCTGATGATCAACTGCTGCCACTTAATGAGTCTGAATCCTCAGGACTGCCTGGTGTTGTAACACCTTTGAAAACATAAAACCCAAACAAACTGGCTATTTTATTCCAGAGGAAAAAGATTGTCTAGGAAGAAGGATTTGTCCTGGAGGAAAGACCTTCTCAGCCTGAGTGCTTCTGCTGAACTCAGCACCGGAATATTTCATGGCTGAGAGAGAAAGATGTTACAAAGGTGGGAAATCCCCACTGGAGCTCACAGCTGAAAGCCAAACATCCTAAACTCCATCTGGCAGTGGTGGGCAGGCTGTGAAGATGCTGGAAGCCCAAATCACATGTGTCTGCAACAAGTGACCCACTTCGGTGGCAGCCCGCTGTGCTGGCACTTGACGCAGTGCTGCAGGGATAGGTGATAGATGGCCTTGTGCAGGGCAGCAGGCTGCCTGCTCGACCTCCCACAGCAGCTGGGGCTGGCTCTCCTAGCAGTTCTGTCCTCCTGGCATCTGAATCAGTTGTCCTCTGTCCTGCAGTGACAGGAAGAAATGTGATTAAAACATTGGAACAGGTTGTCCTAAGAGGTAACCCTGGAAACATTCAAGGTCAGGTTGAATGGGGCTCTTAGCAACCTGATCTAGTTGAAGATGTCCCTGCTTATTGCAGGGACTATATGACTTTTATATGTCCCTTCCAACTCAATTTTATGATTCTATGCAATTAGATAAAATAAGAGTATGTTAAGAATTAGAACTGGGTTATTTTCCCCCCTCTCAGGTCTGTTAAACTTGGAGCTGATTGACAAAGGCAGATTTGAACCTCTAGAAGTGGAAGTCTCTTAAAATGGATTAGAAAAGGTGGACACCATTGCAGAATTACTGATAAGGTCTCTGCAGGCTTCTTTGGTCCCTGGATGAGTCAAGTGTGGGCCCTGTCCAGTTTTAGGCAATATCAGTGCAGTGCGTATATACATATACATACACATATACACAGACACAGACATGCACATTTACACAGACATAGACATATACATAATATACATACACATATACATATACATATACACATACATACACTCTTCTATACACACACATTTCGGCTTAAAAACTCTAGATCTCTTTTATCTAAGGAAGGATTTAGCACAAAAAAAAAAAATCTCTGAAGTCTGAAGCAAACTGGAAGCAAATGTTGTTGGGAAGTCCCCATCCTCTCTGTAAGTCCCTTAAAGATTTCTGATGGTACTGAAATCATATTTCCACTCCTGCATTTTGCTTTGCTTGGAGGCAGCTGTGAACTAGCAGCAGCAGCAGCTGATTAATGCCAGGTGTACATTCAGCTCCATGCATCTGTATTTGTTGCTGCAAACTTAAGTAAACAATGACCAAATGTGGCTTTTCTAAGTGCAGTTTGAACTGTGTGTGCATACAAAAACTTAATCACTGTCAGCTGCTGCATTGCAGGCTCAGAGGGTCCTAACTGCAGAGGAAAGTAAAGTTCAAAAGGCATTAACCACTTGACACATTTTGTGTTTTGGGAGATATTTTTGGATGACCAGAGAGCAATAACAATTTTTATTCTCAAGCTTGCTTTTTCTTTCTGGGGAAGAAGATAGAAAAGAGGCTTAAAGAAATAAATCACAAAAATCATCTTGGTTTATTGATTTTATGGCCTGTATCACCAGTCAAGCGAAGCATGGAAAAGGCTGATTCACTAAAGCTTGTACAATGAATGGGCAACATGAGGGAAATTCCTCTTACCAGTTAAGATAAATTCACCTTTCATTGTCCCTGTGACTTGGGGCTTCCTGGTGAGTTGTTTTAATAGCTTGCTTTGACTAAGACAGAACAGGGAAACAACCAAAGTTATTTTTGGAAAACCAGGACCCAGCATTGTACAGGCAATGACAAAGATGGTGAGGATTGTTTGTCCTAACTGAAGTCAGTGGTGAGACTCCCCAGTGATTACAAAGAGATCAGAATTTTATCCAGTATTTGGTGTGAATAAAGCACCCACCTTAAATTCGGGTGTTCAAACACTATTAATAAAAACAAAATTTTAAAAATTATCCATCTCAAAACCATCAGGCTGGATGTAAAAGTTCTTATCAAGGAAAAAAGTTATTTTTGCTTCCTAAATAGGAAAAACAAATAGGAAAAGGACTAACCGAATGCATTGTGAACAAATGCTTGCGAGAAGCAGGGAGGAGGGAAGGAGCTGAACGTTCTTCTGAAGCCATGTTGGTGGAGTATGCAGACTTGGCAAAACAATTCACATATGTATGTCATCAGGAACTTGAAGTCTCTGAGTAACATGAAGTTGGAGCAGATGCTGACTTGAAATCTCATTTGTGGCAGGGTTAAGTCATGTGTGGGTAATTATTAAATATTAAAAGCACAAGTCAAAAAGATTACCCAAAGAAGGAAAAAGTGGAATATTTCATAAAACTTCTTGATGAGGAGGTGCTGATGAATGAAGACAGGCATAGGGATGGATTTAAGAGTCAGTCTGAAACATTATCAATTTTGCATGTCATGTGTTTGATAAAGGCTACAGAATTCCCACTCTATAGCCCTTTTCAGGTATAGCCTTTTCCTGTTCTTAGGCTCCACCTTTTCAATCCCTCATGGGGAACACAGACTATGAAAGTAGCATTTGGACTGGCAGTCTTTTTCCTCTTTAACCTCATTTTTCTGTCATGCCACAGTGGACAGGAAGCAAAGATCTCTAAGGCTTCTGTTGTGAAAAAGCCAAAGATTCTTAAGAGTCAAGACAGCCCTTAAATTGTGATTACAGCCATAAGGAAGATGATGACACTGGAAGAACAGCATTTCTAAGGCAAAGGTCTTAATGCACAATGGTATGAGACCATCCAGCCATCTACCATAACTGGGTAAACAAGGACTAAGACCACTTGCTTCCTGCAGGATGATTTCTGCCTTTCAGGAGTGAGTCTTTGTGCAAAGTCAAGAAAGACGAATTATGTTTTATTATAAAACCCAGGAAACAGCTACCTAAATACCAAAATCTTGACAAATGTCTATTCAACTCTAAAGAATGTTTGAAGTAGAGAATTAAGCTGTGAAGAGATAGAACAGAAATAAATATTATTAGAAGAGTTGGTATTTAAAGCTGGTATTAATATTTTCCTCACAGAACTAGGTGTAAGCATCAAACGCAAATGACCAGGGAAGAATCCAGTTGTAGACCCATGAACACTCTTCATTTATCAGGCCCACTCCCTATAATTCTTAGAGCAGTTTCAAAGCTTCTATTAAAACAACTCAGTACGCCTTTAACTTAGCAATAACAGAACCTTTATGTTCACTCTTGGCTTTTTGATTAAATCTTCTGGGAACCTAAAGAAAAGGCTGCATTTGAGCATGGTTCATAAAGAAGTTAATAAATTATGGATATTCTAGTTTTTCATGGATAGATTTTGGGATTTAATTTCATTTGTTCAATTAGAAGGGGGCTTGAAAATGCCGAGTCTAATCCAAGTACAGTATCAGACATCTGCACGATTTTTTGCTTGCAGGAGATCAAATACAGTGGCATCAGCAAGCCAATGATAATTTACAATGTTTATGAAAGGCAGGGATTTTATTATGGCAGCCACTCTGTTTCACAATCTGCAGGCTGGTATTGTCCTAATAGTACAGTTAAGTTGGATTTGAGAACAACAGCAGCTTAAAACATCAAAGCTACAGCAGAATGCTCTTCAACATAAGCTCTGCTCTAGCTCTTCATGTCTTAGCTCGCCCCATAAAAATCACTGGAAGTAATACTGAAAATTGAAGAGAAGGGCAACTCTAGTGAAATAAAATGCCCCAAGTTCAGTGAGTGCTAGAGCATAGGAGTCAGAAGAGAGTAGAAGGGTAGTGGCAGTTTACTTTGCCACAGAGACCCTGAGATGTCAGCTGATCAGGTGTCAAGGCTACCACTTCCATTTACGTCCAAGTTGCTACTGGCTGCCAGCCCCAGCACCTGGATCCCTTTGCAGCTGCACAACTTTCGTGGCCAAATTCTTGAAAACACAAAGGTCATATTGTGCTCTCTGCTCACACAGAGGGTGCTGCAGCTGCAGGAATAGAAAAAGGAGCAGAAGCCAGACAAAGTTGTTGCTATAAAATTGCAAATGGGCATTTGGAAAATAAATTCCCATCAGAAGTTTTCATGAAGCTTTTACTTCAGCTGTTAGGCTGCCCAATCTGTGAATATAACCCCAGGCTTATGTCTTCTCTTGCCATTAGTTGCATATTAGTGTAAGTCCATTAACTTGGGCGCATTAAATCCAGACTCCCTTGGAAGAGAGAGAAAATCTTTATTTATCTAGTATCTCTGAGTATAGCAATCTTTCAGCTTAGTCTGTCTGAGCAATGCCAGAAAAGGAGATTGGACATCCTCCTAAACTGCCTGAGCCACAGTTCACTCTCATACTGTGCCATAGCAGCACAGAGGGAAAACAGACTGATTAAAGATGGGTACATAAAAATCCACTAACTAGCATTAAAATTAATTATTATTCTCTGCTAAGAGCTCGCTAAAGAAGTTGGCTAAATAGAACAATCCTTTGGTCAAACTAGAAAGCATATATCAAGGATACACAAATATTTGTAGGTGTTCAAGGTAGAGAGAAAATGTCACCCTGGAACTCCTATACTGTCATGAGATGCATCCTTTCAGAATCCCACAGGTGCAGTGCTACACCTGAGTGCACAGGAAGGAAGGTTCCTTTACTTCCGTTCTAATCTTTGGAAGCAATAAGATCATCCCTCTCACAGAAATCAGAATCCAGTGTATTTGGCTATTGGAAAATTATTCAGACCTTTTGCTCCCCTCAGATTTTTTGGTAGGGTTGTCCTTTCCCCAAGCTTATTTAGCTTTAGGAAGTTGGGGTGGGAGCTACAGGCAGGTTTGCATTATTTTTATTTACAGTTGTGCCATTCAGCACCATGGGTTGTCATTAAGTTGATTTCATCTAGAGAAACCAATGCAGAAGACCACCCTTAAGTCACTTACCATCTTACAAGACCACCCTAAGTTTGCCCCTTACATGCTAAATATGATCCTGGCAGATGAACTGGCAGATGAGGTTGCTAAACCCCTCTCTAGTTTATTCCGAAAGTCCTGGCAGTGTGGCGAAGTCCCCACTGACTGGAAAAGGGGAAACATAACTCCCATTTTCAAAAAGGGTAGGAAGGAAGAGCCAGGGAACTACAGGCCAGTCAGTCTCACCTCTGTGCCTGGTAAAATCATGGAGCAGATCCTCCTGGAGGCACTACTGAGACAGGAGAATAGTGAAGAGGTGATTGGGTCCAATCAGCATGGCTTCACCAAGGGCAGATCTTGCCTGACAAACCTGGTGGCCTTCTATGAACAGGTCACAACATTAATAGATGAGGGGCAAGCAACTGATGTCATTTACCTGGACCTGAGCAAAGCCTTTGACACTGTCCCACACCACATCTTGGTCTCCAAGCTGGTGAAACATGGGTTTGATGGGTGGACCACCAGATGGATAAAGAACTGGCTTGATGGCCACACCCAAAGAGTGGCTGTCAATGGGTGCATGTCCTCAGGGATTAGTCCTGGGACCAGCCTAGTTCAACATCTTTGTGGGCGACATGGACAGAGGCATTGAGTGCACCCTCAGCAAGTTTGCTGACGACACCAAGCTGTGTGGTGCAGCAGAGAGGCTGGAGGGCAGGGAAGCCATCCAGAGGGACCTGGACAGGCTGGAGAGGTGGGCACAAGCCAACCTCATGAGGTTCAACAAGGCCAAGTGCATCTGGATCGAGACAATCCCAAGCACAGATACAGGCTGGGCAGTGACTGGCTGGAGAGCAGCCCTGAGGAGAGGGACTTGGGAGTGCTGGTGGACGAGAAGCTCAAAGTGAGCCAGAAGTGTGCACTTACAGCCCAGAAAGCCAAGCAGAGCCTGGGCTGCATCAGGAGAAGTGTGGCCAGCAGGGCCAGGGAGGTGATTCTTCCCCTCTACTGTGCTCTGCTGAGACCCCACCTGGAGTACTGTGTCCAGTTCTGGAGCCCCTGGGACAAGAGGGATGTGGACATGCTGGAGCGTGTCCACAGAAGGGCCACGAGGATTATCAGAGGGCTGAAGCACCTCTGCTGTGAGGACAGACTGAAAGAGTTGGGGCTGTTCAGTTTGGAGAAAAAGAGGCTCCCAGGTGACCTTCTTGCGGCCTCCCAGTATCTGAAGAGGTCCTACAAAAAAGCTGGGGAGGGACATTTTAGGCTATCAGGTAGTGACAGGACTAGGGCGAATGGAGCAAAGCTGGAGGTGGGGAGATTCAACCTGGGTGTGAGGAGGAAGTTCTTCACCATGAGAGTGGTGAGGCCCTGGAACGGGTTGCCCAGGGGGGTGGTTGGGGCCACATCCCTGGAGGTGTTTAAGGCCAGGCTGGATGAGGCTGTGAGCAGCCTGATCTAGGGTAGGGTGTCCCTGCTCGTGGCAGGGGGGTTGGAACTTGATGATCCTTGTGGTTCCTTCCAACCCTGACTGATTCTATGATTCTGGTTTACCTTTATTAGAAGTATACCTTCATTAAGATTTTTTTTCAGACCCTTGAATAATTCCTCAAGACTGCTTTCATTGTACAGAGACTCTTGAGGTAGAGAAAAAAAAAGGGTTTGCAGCTGCGTTCTCTTTTGATACATTTTATCGGAGAGTACAGGTGGAGCAGAATTATGGATTTACTGCTGATGAAAGCCCCTAATGTTGGTTTTCACCATTCTTTGTGTTTTCCATATCGTAAGCACACATAAAATTACGTTTGAATCCACATACTTTACTGTTCCAATGGGAAATTATTGATAGTCATAGATTTTTGCTCATGATACGGTTCTGAGTGCAGCTTTTTATTTTCTATATTTGTTGAATGCGGGTTTAATAACAGGGTGGGAGGATGGGGAAACTCCTGGTGTACAAACAAATAATATTATTCAGCTGGCCTACTTGATAGAAAATGTGAAACTTCTGTGTTAAAATGGTAATGCTTGGTGTCTGTGAAGATTCAAAAACTACAGCTGGGTCTGAAGTGTTCGCCATTCCGTGTTTATTATGAATTATTCTTTGTTTCCACACAGTTCTCTTTTAAACGTTCATCATACATGCAAATGCATAATGCATTTCTCCTTATTCAGCCTAACACAGATTCTGTGATCCCCTGTGAACAATCAGCCGGGGAAAGGCTTTGCTGTCTTAACTCACTGCATACATTGCAGCTCTGTGCCCGTTAGTTGTGCCCATTGTCCATGTTCAGCAGAGAACTGAAATACAGGATTTTTGAGTCCTTGCTTCTTAAGCACCTGATCCAAAGGTTTGCCAAGAAGTTAAAAAAAAGCTCCAAACCATCCCCTCAGTATGTGAGTAGTCTCACAATCTTTAAATAGCGCTTGCTTTGCATATAAGAAGAGCAGCAACAACTTCTGCAACACGGAGAAGGGTTTTGTCTTGCACACTCTAAGGCTGCATTGTACATAGCCTATCTGGTGGATGTGGATGAATTCTCCTCTCTCCTTTTGCTTAGGTTTGAAGAATGCATAATTGGTTTTCACCACTGTACTTTAAACCTAAAAGTCTTCTGTAGCTCAATTAAGTTTAATCACAGCCTTCTGACCATGTTTATTCCTGTATGTGATAGTGTGGCAACAAAGGGGTGAGGAAGAGAAGGGCAATGTGAGTGAGTGGGATTTCAGATGCAATAGTCTGTGCAGATTTACACCCAGGAGCCTGGTATGAAGAAGGTTTAACACCAGATGTGAGCATGGTGCAGCCTCTTTGCTATCAGCTAAAGAAACCAACCTCATCCACTGGTGGTGGTGATGTAAACACTCAGCTGGGCTGTGGGCTCCTGGACACCAAAGCTGGAGTTCCCTGACAATGTTCATGCCAGCCAATTATGATTATTCTCCCTCTTTAATTACTTTTCAGCTGAGGTGGAACCCACGATATGATTACTCTCTGCTCCTCTGATTCAAGCAGGCGACATAGGGAGTGTATATCAGCGTCTGGAAAACATTCAGAAAGGTGACTAAAGAATGCAGCATGAAAGTACATTTTCTGAAAATTTGATATGGTCTTTGTTGGACATTTCCTCTCCTTATCTGCTTGTATTTTCACTTTCAAGTTGATAACACCCAAGCTGAGTTGAAACACGGTGATATTTCTGCCATTCTCTTCTGAGTTCATTGTGACTTTTTTTATCATCAGCAGAAATAGAGGGAGACTGAATTAAACAGGAGCTGCAGAACTTGGAGCCTGCGATAACAATACAAATGGATTTTCTCTAACAGAGAAAAACAGCTGTCTCCATTATTTGAATGCTTCACCTTTCTCCATTCCATTAATTGGGTCTTTGATCACAAGCTGAGGTGGAGAGGCCCTGATAAGGAATAGGTTATTAGTAAAGTAGCCTAAAGGAATGAATTGGGCCTAGCACTTGCTGCAGAAGATGAGATAAACCCATAATGCCTGTGTATGTGAGTGGTTGAGAGTGATAGGGCCCTCAGACTGCCCTGAACTGCTTGCAAGAAGACTAATACTCTAGTGCTATGATAGCTAATGCAGGATATAAATTTAGCTCCCGGGAATGGAATAGGATAAAAATTCCATAAAGAGTTTTCTGTAAATGGCTTACACTTTTATATCAAACTGTGTCAGAGTATTCACACACAAAAAAAAAAAAAAAAACCCACCACATTTTCTTGATCTCACTCTATGTTGAACACAACTGGAGGGTCTCACTATAAGAAGGGGGGAAAAATTACTGTTGCATTTTTTTTTTTCACCAAGACATTAATAAGAGCACCCTTTGAAGTGCGGTAAAGCTAAATTGGAGGAATTAAATTTGATTGAATCTAAGCCTGTTTATTTTTCATTTCTGCAGAGCAGGCGTTGAGTGATTTGTAATACTTCATTGGAAATCTTCAGGAACTTGCTATCGTGTAATCCATTTTTTGCTGAAGAATACGACCGCAGGGGACAAGGCCATATTGGTTTGTTGTTAATGTACTGGAAAGAGGTACTATGGAGAAAACAGTTAATATTAAATTACGAACACAAGGTTATCTTTCTGCTGCACATGCTCCACTGCCCTAGGCAGGGGTAATCTGTTAATAGCATTCAGCCAAAATGACACCATTAAGGAACTGAAGCTACACATCTTTTGCAAGCTGAATGATGTATAAAGCTGGTTTTCTATCATCCTAGATGCAATAAATTATCCATGCTGCTAAAAATTGATACAAGACAGAAGTTTGATGGAACTGGCACCCCAACAAAAATGGAAGTGCTGCTTGTCAGGAAAGGACACAGAGAAGTGAGTGCTGCAGGCCTATTTGTGTGTCTCTCTTGCCCCTTTTCTGATTTTTCTGTATTTCAAGTGCCAATCTGCCAGTTTACCTACAGTGGCTTGTAAATGGTGGGAGACTGAATGTGGAAAGAGAAAGGAAGAAGATGCCCTTATAGCAGTGTAAATGAGGGAACACAAAAGATGTGTGTCCCTGGCCTACCTTGAATGAATCACTCTTTTTTCAGTATCTGTTCTTCATTGCAGATGCCTCTAATGAGAAAAAAAAAAAAAAAAGAAGGCTATGTTTAAAAACTTCTACTTAAGAGCAGCCGCCTTCTAAGAGCACAAGTTCAGATCTGTTCAGCACTGCCCTGTGATGCATGAGATCTCAGTTCCTCCCACTGAAACTTATCTTGTGGCATAATTAAAGATTTTATTAAGACAGAGAACTTAAAAGCCAAAAGAGAGTGTTAGGAACCCTTTTAACCACATGAACTTACAGGATGGCTTTCTCTTTTTTATATTAATTTATTTGACTCTATGGATTCAGTGTTTGTTCAGACCAGCCCAGAAGTACCTGCTGTGAAGGTCAGTGTTCACATCACAACTCCCTAAACAGGCTAAAAATGTGCCACTCAAAACATTTACACAATTTCTGCTCTTTCCTACGTAGATTAGAGACTCTATAAAATCTTTAATTTCTCTTTGGATTTGTCTGAATGTGTTCCAAAAGAAGTTAAGACCTCTTGAACCTTGATGGTGCCAAATTGTCATCCACCTCCCTCTCTGTTCTGCATTCAATGGATTTAGAAATGAGTCATCCTTAAAGCATGCTTAGTAGATTTGGCTCCCAGTTACCTTGGTGGAAGAAGTATCCTTTTCCTTCCCATTTGTCCAGAGAGCCCAGAGGAGAGAGGTCAGCCTCAGCATAAGCACCACTGATGCCTTTCAGTCATGGAAGGTATCACTCTGCTGCAACACTTCTACTTCACAGAATCATACAATGTCAGGGGCTGGAAGGGACCTTGAAAGCTCATCCATTCCAACGGCCCTGTGAGAGAAGGATCATCTAGACCAGATCACACAGGAACACATAGAATCATAGAATGATTTACATTGGAAGGGACCTCAAATATCATCCAGTTCTAACCCCCTGCCATAGGCAGGGACACCTCCCACTAAAACAGGTCACTCAAGGCCTCATCTAATCCGGCCTTGACCACCTCCAGGAAGGGAGCAGCCACAACCTCCCTGGACAACCGTTCCTGTGTCTCACCACCATCCAGGTGGATTTTGAATATCTCCAGAGAGGGAGACTCCACAACCCCCCCAAGCAGCCTGTTCCAGCATTCTGTCACCCTCACAGTGAAAAAAAATCCTCCTCATGTTTAAATGAAACTTTCTGTCCCTCAGCTTCCACCCATTGCCCCTTGTCCTGTCACAGAAAGTAAAGAGAAGTTCAGCGGGCTGAGAAAAACAAACAAAAGGAAGAGATGTGGTGCTCCTCAGTTAGCCTAGGTATCTCCATACACAAGATCGATATGTGTGTACAACTTTTCCAATGTTTCATTTAGTTGATTTTTTAAAAAGTAACGGAATCAATTCTATCAATCCCCTCTCATCATCAAAGTACCCAGAACCAACTATCACAGAATCACAGAAACATTCTTGTTGGAAAAGACCCTCAGGATCACCAAGTCCAACCATTATACCTACTCTGCAAAGTTCACTCTTAAACTATATATCGAAGCACCACATCAAAACAACTTCTAAATACATCCAGGGTTGGTAACTCAACCACCTCCCTGGGCAACCCAACTATATCCACATAGCACGTTACACACTGGCAGGGTTGTCGTAGCCACAGCAAGGAAAGAAAATTATTAAAGCACTTAGTAACAGATGGGAAGTATGAATACTTCTAAAGGCAGCATGAAGACTCCTAGATAATTATTTGATACATACGGTTACTTGAAAGATTGAGAGAATAATTATTATGGTATATTAAATCAAAATAGAACAGAGGAAAAAAGGAAAGCCAGATGACTTTGAAAGAGCAAAAAATATTTGTAAGGGAACAGTCTAAATGAGCCTCCCGAAACTCATTAAAAAAGCCTAGAGTCTGAATAATGAGATAAATTAAGCTTCCTTGTTCAATATAGGAGCAGAGCTTCTTCTCTATCCATTCAGGTCATTAGGTACATAGTATTTATTTATTGAAGTTTAGGGAATTGATTTTAACCACAGAAAGCCAAATTTAAAGTCTGGAGAGGCTTTTTGGTTTTCATTTTGCATGAGTTTAAAAACAACTCTTGCTCCAAATCTAAGGACAATTAATTTGATGTAGTTAAATGGCAGGAGTGCTGATGCAGGTTTTAAATCTTGAGATAAACTGAAGGGCTGATATATGATACATGAGGGTAATTTTGAGTCAAATCTCATGAGAGGAACATGCTGTAGTCTGCTTGTCATTTACAGCCACAGAAAACAACTGAAAAGGTGCTATTTGATCAGAACAGTATCCTTTTAACCTACCCTGCCACTGGCATAGGTGGCTTTAGTGGGTTGGTAAAGGAGAACTAAGTCTGGCTGAAAACTAGAGTGTTTCTCCTGAAAACTTCCATGGTGTTAAAAAAAACACAAAAAACAAAAACAAACCAAGCAAGCAAACAAACAAACAAACAAACAAAAACCCCACTTTTCCTTTTGAAAAGCTTTGAGCAGGAAGCAAGGTGGAGAACAAAGTGGCTGCCCACAACATTGCGCAGCAGGCACCATCTCACAGCCAGTGTAAGCCCCTGACCATCTGACCACCTCAGTCTGCCTGCATGACCTGAGGTGGAATGAATTTGAGAAGTCTAATCTATCCAGAAATTATTTCACAGTAACAAAGAGAAATGCAGATATCAGCAAAAGTCCATTTTTTCTGTCAGAGCAGGTCTGGTCCTTTTCATTATGCTTCTCAATGTTGTACTAAGCAGAGCAGTTAGAGCTGGTTTGGTTTTAAACAACCCAGCGATTTTCACATGAGACTTCTGATCATGAAAAGGAATTTGCTTAATTTTATAGCTATAATGAAACATTCTGCTATCTAATTACTTATTTAAGGTGCTACTACTGTTATTGAACTATGGGTAAAGTACCCAGAAAAGACTCTGAAAGCTTAATAAAATAATATGCATTTGGTACTTCATTGAACTGCATAGGTAGAAGCAATTACTACACTAACTAGCTTTTCTTAAGATAGCATCTGAGCATGTTAAAGAGACCTTTGTTAAGGGGAGAAAAATTACAGATGGTGCACCCAGAGTGTCTTAACCCTCTGAAAGGTTAGAATTACAGGATCTAAGGAATCCAGAACTAAGGAGTACCATCAAGCAAGACAGTCTTTTTGACTACAGGTCCCTAGAGGAGCAAATGGGACAGGAACAAGGACCCAAATAGTCATGACAGTCAAAGAGAAATACTTTGGATGACAGCAGAGACAAGCTATGGGATACCTCATGGCTGCACCACTGGTGTCAGAGGCAGGGCTTTGGTTTAGCTTTCCAACAGCTCCTCTTCAAGGAACGAAGATTGCTATGGAGAGACAGGATCCACCTGAAAGAGTGGGGCAAGAGTGTCTTTGCCAAGAGCACAGAGGCTAGCATGCAGACACTTGCAATGGGTTTTGGTACTGGTGCTGATATTGTTCCAATGCCTTTTTCATTGCCTTTGATGATATCCCTCAAGTTTGTGGTCAACCTTAAACTGGACGAGAGTTAAAAATACGATGAACAGTGGGTGATGAGGAACCCACCTTCAGCAAATCCAAAGGAAAACTCATCTTTCTGGGATAGAATAATCACTGCAATGGTCCATGCTGGGGTTTATATGGTTAGGCAACAGCTCTGCAGAAGAAGAGCCTTGATCCGCAGCAGGCTCAATGTAAATCAGCAATAAGCCCTTGAGGCAGTGGAATATTGCCACATCCTGGACTGCATTAGTAGACGTCTCTAGTGCCAGAAGTACTGTATCCAGTTTTGAACCTCTTAGTACAAGAAACTTCAATAAACTGAAGTGAGTCAAGCAGAGCATCAGTAAGATGGCTGGAGGCTGGAGAACATGGTGTATGAGGAGATGCCGAGGATTTGTTTGGTCTAGGGAAGCTAAGGCAAAGTATGGCTCTAATTATCATCTTCCACTACCTAATGAGTATTTACAGAGAAAAGAAAGCCAGCTTTTTCTCAGGGGTGCACAGCAGAAGGCATGAAGCAACAGTTGCATTTTTTGAAGGGGGAAAAAGGCCCTTTCCTTAACAATAGTGCTTAAGCAAAGGGACAGGCTGCCCAGAGAGGTGATGGAAATGTCCCTGGAGATTTTCAAAACTTGACCAGACAGTCTCTCAAGCAACCTGACCCAACTTTGATGTCAGCCCTGCTTTAAGGAGGAGATGAGACAAGCTGACCTCCAGAGGTACCTTCCAACCTCAATTATTCTGTGATTCACTACCAATTTTTAAAAGGCTTCTCTTTGAACTCTACAGAAACATGTACAGAGAACAAGCTCTTTCTCTCTAATTTTTACCATCTGAAAAATAGATTGGGGAATTTGAAGAATGTAAAGCTAAATCTCAATATGATCTACAGAACACAGTATTTGCTTCTGGTTAGGTTGGTGATAGCCAGAAATCATTACACAGGTTGGTGTTGCTGTCATTTTGACAGGTGATCAAAGGGCGAAAGGAGTAAACCATTACCTTCCTCTCAGTTTATTTAAAGACATCAAGAAATGATGCAGTGACCAGAGTAGGGTGTATTAAATGTGCTTTCAAAAACACTGGATTTTGGTTATAGGCACTTTAGGACTAAAATTTCAAAACAGGCAACTCTCATTTTAATGAGGAAAATCTGTGTACAAACCCCAGCTTTTGGATACAAACCACAGTGCCTGTGCCTCTAAGTAACCCATTGCTAATGTAAATCAGGTGCTCCAAGGAACAAGTATTCAGAGTAATTTCAATGTAGAGGGCAAATTTTGTGGTTTCAAAATGGCTCTTTGGGAAAAAAAAACGCTCCTCATATGCAACACTTTTTATTCTTTGTGACTTGTGCAATTATCCATCCCCTACTGTGTCAGTAAGGTAACTTCTCTAATTACCCTTATTCCACTCCTGCTTCCCAAAATGATATTCAAAAAATACCGGTGTGCAAAAATCATTAAGAGGAATAAATGTTTGCACTACCTTCATAAAGGCTGCTTCAAGCTTTATTCTCAGTACATCAACCCACAGGAGAACTTTGCAGATGTTAAAAACACATACACTCTGTAAATTAATCTATGCCACTTGAGGGAATTGAAGGAAAGAAAGAAGAAGATTTGTGTAATTCAGTGTAATGAATTCAGATATCTAGCAGTGTGGCTTTACCACCAGCTTCATTTTCATTTTAAGTGTAGAAACTGGCAATCAAAGTTAGCACAAAAGTGATAGTCTTTTTATAAATGCACATGCTTTGCTGGTGGATGCTTCTTGGCTGATAAGCGTGGCTTCTCAAGAGTATTTTCAGAGAAAACCAAAAGGCAATGCTGAATAGTTCAGATGCAAAAACTGAATAGAAAATGATGCTTCAGGCAAACAAAAGCCTCAGCAGTGCCTATTAATTGATTATAAATCATTTTATCTTGGGATAAAGGAAATGATTCTCCTTGCAGTTTTAGAAAAGTGGGCCACAGAGCAAAGGGAGTGGCAGACATGGATGAAAGGCTACATGGAATATGAGCACCTCTATGCTGCCTGTGAAAACACAGATTGCAGTAGGTAAGCAGGGCAAAGGAAAACTTTCAAACAGTACCATGAGTGGGTTTTTAAGAGAGAAAGTATTTTTTCATCTGTGCTACAGCAATCCTGGACAGTCAAACAAATTACACTCATAGCAACCCCATCTTTTCATCCATGCATGGATTATTGAGGAAGCATATCAGAAGGGTTCCCTTTAATAGCCTCCTGTTTCTAACTACTCTGGAAGTCTTCAGGCTTCTTCGGTCCTGCAGATAGGGACTGAAACCAGATGTTTCTTCGTTTAGCTGGGGCCCAAATTGTTCCAGCTCAGTCTGAGTTCCCATCAAAAATTAATTCAGCAGAACAGCTCGGATTTGCTTCCAGTGGGAGACAAAAATAACAGCTCAGTGTGGTTTTCTGTTCTGTCACTGGATTTGTGCACAACTTCATGCTTTTATTCCTCTTGGGTAGCATGGAAGAATCTCTGATTGATCTCTGCAAGGACATAGGGTGGGACTCTGCTAATGTGACACAAAGTATTGCCACTGAATTTGTAGGACCACTACAGCTGAACACAGAGCAGAAATGGGAGCAGACGGTTGCCAGTATTCAAAATGTGGATGTTGACCCTACAGCGAGACAGAAATCTGTGGCCACCTCTGGAGATCACCATGTCCTACTTCCTCCTCACAGCAAGACTAGCACCACAGCTGGAGCTTGCTGCCCAGGGCCTTGTCCAGTTGTATTTTATGTTCTCTAGTAACAGAGATTCCACAGACATCCTGGGCCACCTATCCATCTTTACCTTCTCTCTAATTTTGTCAAGTAATCAAAGAACTTCTGAATTCAGGGACAGTAAAGGAAGCCTCAGTACTACACAGTCTTGGTAAAACAACGATCTTGTACCTCTGTCAGGGCACACAAATCCATCAAGGACTGATTTACTTTTGCAAAAGGTTGCTTCCATAGATATTTCTACCAAGTGATAGAAGTTGTTGATAACCCTGGGACCACATTACCTCATTTACTCAGCAGTATTCTGACTAAACCTCTGGATGTTTACCCCAGAGACTTGGGACCTTGCTAGTCTACATCAACGTGTGTTGTCTTCCAAATTAGTAGCAGTGTTTGGAGGTTGCTGTGGAGTTAATATAATTCAGCACTTCATGTGCTCCATTTTTTCCTTCACATGTTAGTTGTGGATGCACCTCAGAATTTGTAGATTGAATTTTGAAGACTAACATTAGCACACCTATATGACGTTTTCAGTTAAACAAGGTTACCTGAATGGTGCAGTTCTGGATCTGGTGATTTCTACCAAGCTTTTGCTGTCCCAAAAGCTTTCACAAGTCATGAATTCAGAAATTTTGGTTTAAATAAATGAATAACTAAATAACTTGAAAGTAGTTAGATCCAGAAGGAAATTTGGAGGAAAAAAAATCTCATTCCTTTTCTGATGAATAAGCAGAGTGAAACACTGTGCTAAGACTAGTAGTGAAAAACTGCAAAGTCTCTATCAGCTGATAGGGCAGAAGAGGTTAGGTAGCAGTCCTGTTTTGAGTAAATACTGCCCTGCATAGCAGTTGTTTTCTGATCACCTTCAGGTCACCACCACAAAGAAATTAAAAAACAATAAAAATAATAAGAGGAATTAAAAGACAGCCCTCAAATAAACAATTTAGGGAGATGCTCCCATGGCAGCAAACTGCATCTGCACATCCAACTTTAGTCTCAACTACCATCCAAAAATCACTGATGGAACTCATGAAAATGTGTGCTGTCTTGTACAGCAACAAGAAATACACTGTAACTTATCAGAAAAATGTGTTAACAGACTCTTGAGAATGAGCTTGTGCCGGGGGGGACAAAACTACAATCAGTGCATATTTTAGACAAGACCAAATAACCCCTGAGTAAATGGCTCTCATAAACACAAAGGCTGGCATAATTGAACTAACATGGTCACAGTGGTCTTCTCTGGGATATTCTCCCTTCATTCTCCTTTTCAGTTCCATCTTCGCTGCAGATCTGCTGGGTTTTCTTTGTATAATAACTCAAGCTACCAGACAGACAACAGAAAAAACTGCCTGCAGCTTCATCAGGCAAAGGGAGTGATAAATCTTTCACATTATTAAAGATGAGCCCAAAGTTGTCATTCTCCTATCCTCTAAGATTTGTCTGTTTTCACACTGTTCCTTATTCTTCATTAACAGCATAATGTAAACTGACTTATCTTTGGTCCCACATCCTTTATTTTATTCAATGCTTGGTTTCAGAGTTGTGATAAAGAGTCAAAAATCACTGTTGCACCATATTTATATGCACTACAGTGATTCATTCTTCTGTTCTCTCATAAATGATGCTTTTCCTGTCTTTTTCCTCATTTTTTATTGTGGCTCAGTCATTTCTTCTAACTTTTCTTTTTTTTTTTTTTTTCCCTTCCTAGAGAATGACATTTCCTGCATACCATAAATATTTAAAATAACATTTTCAAAATACTGATGTAAACAATAAAGTATTAGCAGAGCGCCATTTCAAATTTGATATCCATTTATCACCTTCTGCTTAAACACATCATGCTTTTAGTGTGTGTGTGTGTGTTCCAACCTCCACTTCAACATTAAAAATCACTTCAGAGGCATAATTTGATTCAGTCTCAAAATGCTTGTTGAAGAAGAAAGTAAGAATCTCCTTCATAAAGGGAGAAAATTGTAAAAGTCAACCTAAAGTGACCTGGCCAAAAACTTGGTTCAGGGAGAGGACACAAGAACCTAAACTCTCCATCCTCTACGTTGACTATTAGCTGGATGTTTCTGTTCATTGCTATTGTCTCCATAACAATGCAGTCATTTTCACAACAAACCATGGGAGCCTTGGACTTATTGGACCCTCCTGATCTACCAAATGTTTTGCCTTTGAAAGCTTTCTCAATAAAACTTCAGAACATCAAAGATCCACCAGAGAAGCCCACTTTATTGTAAAGGACAAATTCAAATTTTAATGTTTTGTTTTCTGGATGATACGTGCCATCTAGATAGCAGCTGGCTGATAAAACTCTTGCTTCATGTGCTCAGTCTACATTAGTATATTAAATTCTTGGCATCTAGATCACACTTTTCTCAGTGTTGTCTTAGAATGTTACTTTCATTGATGATTTAATGAGACCAGTGCTACTCTCAGAGCTGTGAGACTCCCAACAAGAATACATGACTGGGAACAACTGTTTCTTAGTTAAGAAGGCAGCTTGACCATAGCAGACAAAATCCAAAATTACCCTGGTCAATCTAATTTGGTCTCAAAGAAGATACCTGAAAGAAAGTGTAAAACCCACAATACTGATTTAAGCTGACAAACAAGGCTCCAAGAGGTAAGAAAAATTTCACAATGTATCCCAAAAGCCAACCTGTGTTACAGACCAATTATATATTTAGCAGAAATCTTCTAGCATGAGTTTGGCAACAGTTCCTTGAAGCCAAGTACACACAAAACAGAAAAGTGTAAGCTTTCATTGATTTTGAATGTCATACTTTTAAATATCACTGAGATACCTTTAAATGTCTTTTAAATGTCATTCGTCTTGTGCTGGGCTCAGGGGGAAGATATAGAAATGTAAAGTGGAAAGGAACTTTGAGTCATGACATGAGTTTTTCCACAAAATGATCAAAGTTCATAATAATCTTTTCCAGGATATTTCCCTTTCCCCCTTTCTTTCCTACCTCAGCTACTCCTATCTGAAGTTGGATGCAGTATCCCAAGGAACTGGAAATCTGTCTTAAAATTTCTGTCTCAGATCACCTACAGAACCTTCTCTTAATTAAATCCTATTTATCTTATCAGTAGCTTATCAGCTGTTTTGTGAACTTCCATATATTTCTAGTATCACCATCAAACAACACTAGGGAGTGATGTGTCACAGATAAATTGAGTCTAAAGTATAAAAGTTACTCATCATCTGATTTTTGGGGGATTGGATAGGTATTGTTTCCAAGCTTCACACACATGTATATATTTTACCTGGATGTAAGCACTTTCTGTATCGGAAAAGTGCCAATTAGACTGACTTGTTAAGATGCACTATCACTTAGTTGGCACTTTATCCCAGGGGAGAATTTTTGCCTTATGTATAAAGTGTCTTTAGATGCTAAGCTTATGAATCTCATGTCCACTGAGAATAGTATAGATTTTCAGTTTCAAATTCTGAGTCAGGTTTTGTCATTGATTTTTAAGTAGGACTCCACATTAAAATCAATTTTTAGAGAGGAAAAAAAAAAAAAAAAGACAAAAAAAATCAATAAAAACTTCTCAATTCTCTTCTTAAAGAAACAACCCATAAAATTAGCAGGAAGACCATTAAAGTGTTTTCTAAACACATGCCAATGCAAGTAGGAGGTTTAGCATTGCCTTTATCTGAGAAAGCATGCAAAGATCTTTTGAATGAGACTGGATGAAACAGGTCTTGTTTTGAGAAAGTGAAAAATATTAGGAGACTGCAAAACCAAATGGCACAAGCCAGGTATAATTTAGAACCCATTTTTTAGCAATTAGGTTGCTAGAACTTGTAAAAAAGGCCATGGGTGAAATCAAATTAATTGGAAAAATGTATTTGAAATACAGAGATTAATCATAACCACAAGGAGGAGTACAGCATAATGCTAAGCAATTTAAAAAAAAATCAGGCATTTCAGAAATCCTTTTTGAGGTAACAAAAAATAAAAGGACTCTTAAGGCTTCAAATCCAACATGAAACAAACTCCACTATAGTTATACCATATTATTGCAGTGAAATGCAAATTATTTTTCCACGTGTGATGCTATGTGCAAGCCTGATCAGAAGCTGCTGGAGTATTTGGCTATGCAGGGTTTGCTGCAGCTGTCATAAATTTAACAGAATGAGCTAACTGAAGCATCACTACATTAAGAAATAACTACAGGCACCCAAATCATAAAAGACTGCCCCCATCAAAAGACATTATGAAAGATTTCCACAAAGCACCCATAGGCATTCTTCAGTCACAGCCCACAATTAAGGAAATGCTACCCTTTCCCTATCATAAAGTTGCATTAAAACTGATGATGAAATCCCATATGCTGAGTCAGGGACAGTACCTGTGCTTTCTGGTCAGAAGAAAGTTCAGCTATAGCCATTTTTGCATGGATTTTTGCTTTTTTTTAATAAGTGCATTTAAATTTTCGTGTGAAAGACAGGTTTGTGTCCTTCCTAGGCAATCCATGATCTTGGCCAGTACCATTAAAATATTGTAAGTGACCTGGACAGAGGAATGGAGTGCAGCCTCAGCAAGTCTGCAGATGACACCAAGCTGTGTGGCAAAGTCAACTTGAAAGAGGGCAGTGATCCATCCACAGGGACCTGGACAGGCTGGAGAGGTGGCCCCAGGCCAACGTCATGACATTCAACAAGGCCAGGTGTAAGGTCCTGCACCTGGATCAGTGCAATGCCAAGCACAGCTCCAGACTGGGTGGGGAATGGCTGAGAGCAGCCCTGAGGAAAAGGACCTGGGGGTCTGGGCTGATGAAAAGCTCAACATGAGCCTGCAGTGTGAGTGCAGCCCAGACAGCAACTGTGTGCTGGGCTGCATCAAGAGCAGTGTGGCCAGCAGGGCAAGGGAGGGGATTCTGCCCCTTTGCTCTGCTCTCCTCAGACCCCATCTGGAGTACTGTGTGCAGTTCTGGAGCCCCCAACACAAGGAGGACATCAAACTGTTGGAGCAAGTTCAGAGGAGGGCCACAAAGATGCTCAGAGGGCTGGAGCCGCTCTGCTATGACGACAGGCTGAGAGAGTTGGGGCTTTTCAGCCTGGAGAAGGCTCCAGAAGACCTTAGAGTAGCCTTTCAGCATCTGAAGTGGGCTATAGGAAGGCTGGGGAAGGACTATTGACAAGGTCTTGTAATGACAGGACAAGGGGTAATGGGTTTCAATTGACAGAGGGCAGATTTAAACAGGATGTTAGGAGGAAGCTCTTTACAGTGAGGGTGGTGAAACACTGGCACAGGTTGCCCAGGGAGGTTGTGGCTACTCCCTCGCTGGAGGAGTTTAAGGTCAGGCTGGATGAGGCCTTGAGCGACCTGGCCTAGTGGGAGGTGTCCCCACCTATGGTGGGGGGTTGGAACTAGATGATCTTTGAGGTCCCTTCCAACCTAAACCATTTTATCATTCTATGATTTCTGTAGCTTTAGTAAATAAAGTCTTGTTATGTCTATTGAAATCCCTCCAAATCGCTCATTAAATATGTCCCAAGGCTTTATTAACAGTTAACTAATAATTTACTTTATGTACCATCAAACAATCACTAATCTTCTTAAGAACAATTTGAAAGTTGTAAGGAAATCTTACATGAAATTTTAAGCATCCATTCCCTATTAATATTGTTATTACACTCTTTAAGACTTGGAAAGCAAGAGCAATATATTCAAGAAAAATAAAAGCAACACCTGTTTATAAACTCTTTTAAAAAAAAGTGTCTCTGCTTATGCCATATGTGAAATTCAACTCTAGCAATTGTTCTATCACCCAATGACCCCTCCTTAGTAAAGAAGAGGGAGAGAAGACCCACAAACTGAAATGAAAACAGATTTAATGAAACAACAAAACTCATCCCAACTTCAGTATGGAATATATAAAGTTATACACAGCCCAGCCAAAGTGCAGCAGTCACACTAAATGGGAAGACAACCTCCAAGAGCCTAAGCAAAAGACTCTTTACTCCCTAGCAAACTTCCCTTTATCCTGGGTATGATATTGAAGGTCTGGGATGCACCTGAAGCCAACTGGAATAAGCTGTCCTGGCTCACTCAGAACTACTAATGGCCTGCAGACCATGGCTGGACTAGGATTGTCCCAGTGAAGCCAGGACAATAAGGAAAATGTTGTATTAAATTAGTTTAATAATAAAAATACAGTACTGTAATGGCAGTTCTTTGAAAACTTTTCCAGGTGCAATAATAATTTAATAATAGTAACATTTAACACAGTTCAGAGCTATATCTTAAGCATTTTTCTTTATTTTAACTTTAAAAATTGTAAATATATTAAATCTTTCCTAAGCACTGATTTTGCAAGATCTGTTTCTGTAGATCAGCAGTTGCATGCAATCCTTTATGACAGTTCACAGGAGTCATATTAGATATAGAAGCAGTGAATCTGACCTCATGTAAATTTTAGCCATTTCATAGCAAGTACAGGGCCTGAATCAAACATTTAAAAGTTTTATGCCTCTCTGGGGCTTTGGCTGTGTTGAATCAGACTATTCCACTTGTCCCACCAAGTACTTTCAAATCCTCAGCAGTTTTAACACAATCATTGCACACTGGTCAGATTACTGTTTGTGGATTTTTATCTCAAAGTTATGACAAATCTCTTTTAAAATCTATTTTCTCTCTCTCTTCCAGCTATTATTTGATCCAAAGCCATTCCCTTTTTCTCAGTGTTTATGGCAGTGGGCAGAATAAACAGAACTAATCTCTATGGCTAAGTGGTCTTCACACTTGAGAAGACTTTTCTACGTTGAACCATCATGCTCCTTAATCCCAAAATGGTCTGAATAAATATGTAGCTTCAAGTTGTACAAAACCCAATTGGCAACTCCTTACTTCTCAGATTAAACTTAGACTTGTGGACTCCTAAGTGCAGGCAAGTTTTTTCTTTTGGTGCTATAATCTGGTCAGCCAGATTTGCAAGTACCAATTTAAGGGCTTTGCATAAGAGGTTGTTTTCAGTGTTTCTCTACAAGACACAAGACCAAAGAGTAACTGTAAAGAAAAGCAGTACTAACTAAAATTATGATGAAAACCCAAGACAAGTTAACATAAAGGACTTCAGAAAACACAGAGAGAAAAAAAAAAGGTGTGTTTAGCTGAATCATACTGGTGGGCAGAGCTAGGGCTAGCCCTGGCAACTGTGATTTCCAGTACCACAGCTCCAAAAGTCCTGGGGTAATCAATCATTTTCTTTGCCATCAAGCCTCATAAAGAAAAANCCAAAAAAAAAAAAAAAAAAAAAAAAGAAAGAAAAAAGAAAAAACAAAACAAAACAAACTTTCTCAGCCACTAATACAGTTTCCACAGGGTGTTCCAGTGCAGTAATCAGATGTAGAAATTGACTCAGACCAGCTGAAGAGGTGGCTTCATTTGAGCAATGTGATTTCTAACACAGCCTGATGCATCTAGGGCTGCAAAGCCAAGCAAAATGGCAGTGTATGTCCTGGTGTTAATCAAAGCTGAATTATGCTGCTCCACTTTTAAGGTATTGTTTGTGATGTGTCTGTGAGTTATGCCAAGGGCACTTAGGTCATAGCCTTGCTACAATAGAGAGATATAATTACTGAGGAATATGAACTGAACATCTCCACTCTATTAAAGGCAGGGTTTCTAGTCTGCAGTGTGCTACAAGTGGTAATAATTACTAGAGAATGCATAACAATAAAAAAGCACTATCTTTTAAGCCATAAACTAAGGAGAAAGAGTTATGGTTTAATTAATTTTGTTTTCTTTTAGGAAACCAAATAAGAGCCCATCCCACACTCTAGGGCTCCTCAACAATAGTTCAGTTTTTGTAATGGAGTAAAACAATGGACAGCTCATCACTCTCCAAAAATAAATGCACGAACAAACAAAGTAATCAAATAAAGCCCCCTCACAGCAGGCAAAAAAACTCCAAGTTGGGCTTTCAGCTTAACTCTGTATTTCCTGTTTTCCAAGTGCTTGAGCTCTCAGCTTTTTACTCAGCACACGCAAACTGCCTGTGTTAGACAAACCAAATGGGAGGGGGGTTGTGGGGTGTGTTAAACATCTGCTACAACCTGTTTTCCCTAAGAGATCTCAGAGGGAATGACACAGGATTGCAGAATCTGCATGAAGGAAATATAATCTTGTGGAGGGGACAAGTCAAGCCACCAGAACCTTCTGAAAAACACAGGTAATTTTCATTTATTAGTAACGGGTTTCAATATTTGTCAAAATAAAATTTAAAACAAGAGAGTTAGCATTGCAATTTGACAAAAGGAAACTATATTTGATTAATGCAAATGTGAGAGAACATACTGAGAAAGCTAGAGTAATTCTGGTCATGTTGATCTCAGAGGGACAAAAGAGTGTTGCTATAGGATACAACTATTAAGTTCAATGCAACAACTATTTTTAGTAAAACAGATATATGATAGGCAGGATGAATCACCCTCGGATGTGCCTTGCTCTCTCCTCTCATAAAAGGGACCTAGGTGCGCAGGTTAGACTAAACATTCCT
>VWZI01003549.1:282069-313795 GCA_013396835.1 Psilopogon haemacephalus | reverse complement strand
GAATGTATACGTACAATCAGATTGATTTAAATTAAGAAGGATCTTAGAAAATATAAGTAACTGGAGAGAGTCTTGCAGAATAAACTACCGCTTAAAGGTTAGACATAAACTTTCACAGACTTCAGGAAAGAGAGTATGATTTACTCACTGGTCAGAGTCTCAGTATATGTATATGTAGAGGCATAAATGAGAAAAAAAATTAGTCCCAGCCACGTGGTGACCTTCCACGTGGTGGCCCTCCCTGTGGTGATGATGCAGGGGTTTGCTGCTTGCATAGGTTAGATTGAGCACATTAGCTGAGAAGATCCATGGGCCTGAGACAAATGCTTTGTGGCTCTCAGGAGGTCATCAGAGTGTTCAGCCACCCTGGTGAAGCAGGATCCAGGTTTAGGGGTTGGAGCAGTCCGATTGTGTTCGGTGCATGGCAAAGGAGTCGGTCCTTGCTGGCGTGGCAGACTGGCAGTTCCCAATGTCGCAGGGCATCACTAGGCTGTTTCAGAGCAGAGCAAGCAGCTTCAGGTCCCTGACTCAGTTCCCAAGACAGGTAAGGTCAGGTCTGCCATTCGCGGGGGAGGTGAGTCCCCAGCCAGGAGCGGTTCAAAGCACGCAAGGCAAACGGGTAGTGGGCAAAATACACAGGCAGCAGCAGCAAACAAACAAATTTGCTAAGTTTTAAGCATTTTGATGAGTGTCTTTGGCCAATAGTAACAGATAAAAACACCTCTGGAACCAATCCCAGGTTATTTTACCAAAAAAAGGGAGATGCACATGCCTAGCATGGTGACCTGCGTCTACAAAAAAAACAAAGCAGGGTGCAAAACAAGGTCAAATATGGTGTCTGTGTAGCAGACAGGTGTCATAGCTTTTGTCTGCTCTCTGCTTCTTCCATCCTGGGGACAGGGAGGTGGAGGGGCAATGTGGGTATTTGGGCAGGTGTTTAGGACATGCCTGAATGGTATAATTCTAGGTATAATTTAGACCTTCCACCACAGAGATGTCTCCAGAAAGAAATGAAAGATATGGGTCAGTGATACAATCTTCTTGAGCACAGCTACTATGACTTGAGAAGACAGGAAGAATCTGAGCTGAAACTATGCATTTATCTCCTTCTTCCAGTCCAGCTGCATCCTTCTATTCCCTGAAGTGAGTTACCAGCCAGGGAGGTAAGAGATACTCTGAATAAAATACAGAGTAATACTTCCCAGTTCCTCTTCTGGGAACTCTCTACTTGCAAGGATATAGGTAGCTGCCACCTAGAGCTTCTTAAGGTATTGTGCAATGTTATTCATTCAGGGCAATCTCTTATTGAATGTTATTTGATCTTTGCCATTTGCTCTTCAGAGAATCACACTCTTCAGAGAAGATCCTTTATTTTTCTATATGGCTGACAAAACACAGTGCTGGCATTAATGACCACCTTCTTTATCCTGTGACTGTTATTCTGCTTTGCTGAAACCATTTAAGAAGCTCCTTAGGTAACAGAAAGGAGGTGTTCATTCTTCTGCTTATGCCTCTGATTTACTTCTTTTTCTCCACAGCTCTGTTCCTTCCTGTTCTTGTTAAACTGCAAACCCTTCTTTCTGCCTTGAGTCCCAGCTGTCTCTAAAAGGGTCCTTCATACTTCACAGACTCAGACTCAGCTTTACCCCCACTCATGTTCAGGCTCTTTAGAAGAAAGTGAACTTCCTGTGGTATAAGCCACATGGAAAGGGATAGAGCTGAACGATATTTACGTAAGCATGTTGTTGCTTTGACAGAGCCATGGGGAGCAAACAGTTAGGGGCCTTTCTGTTTAAAGGCTCACAGGACTTTGTGAAGGAGAACACAGAAATCTGTGAGCTCAAAATGCTGTGAGGCAATTGGAGCCAAAGCTCCGGGGTGGTCTTTTTTGGAAACCTCACCAAAAAAAAAAATGTTTTCTGTTTCCCCTCATTCTTGTCCCATCTGCAATACGTCAGTGAATAGCACATTTTGATCAAATGGACAACAGCAGGGATAAGATCATGAGTTCAAGCAAGCATGGGGCTGGGGGAGGGGTGCATGTGCTCACAACACAGGGAGGAAAGGCCAAAGGAAATTTTGGACAAGATCAAACCTCATCAGAGAAAACCAGAGCTGTGAGAACTGGAGAGGAAGAAAGAATTTGGATGGAATTCAAGGGAAACAAAGTTTAGAGAGTGAATCAGGACTCAAAGTTTAACACCAAAACTCTGCTGAGGCTTTTACTGATATGAAAGGTAAAAAGGAGAAGGGGTGAGGTGGGGACTCTGCCTCTACATCTGTGAGCTCTAATGGCTGCTTCACCAGTCTTCTACAGCCACCTCACCATTCCAAAAGCTATTTGCATCAGAAAGAATGAAGTACTTTTTGGGGAAGAAGAGTTAAAACAATGGGGTGTTTCATGAACTATGGATCACTGTTCTCCTTATAAAGAGGTCAGAGTGGTTTCTAGAGAAGTTTTTATTATAATATTAATGTTTTGTTTTATGCAAAGAGTCGTTAAAATTTTGCTTAATTTCATTCTCCAATTTTTTGCCAACCAACTCTTCAGTTTTTGATCCCTAGCTTATCCCATTATCACTATTCTGTTCTAATTATTTTCCTTACTGCTTAAATTACCATACATGCTTTCTTTTTCCCCTCCAGGACTTTGATTCTCATACTTTGATCTACTAATTGGCTTTTTAATCATCTCACTTTGTTTTCTTTTCTTTTTGGTACTTAAAAAGGAATTATTGACTATAATGACCTGAAAGGTACCAGTTTGATAACAGTGGCTCCTGAGACCTAGGAGTCAGCCCCAGATATGTTGATTCCAAGGCAGCTAGTGCAAGTGCACAGCCAAGAGACAGAGCATATCTATATCTGGATATGCGATTTAGGCTCCATGGTGTTTCTTGCTTCACCCTGGAACCATTGTAATTTAAATATCTGTCTACAGACACTGAAACCTCAGCCCATGTTTTAGACATACTGACCCAAATAAAAAAATCCATGGAGTCACATATCAGTCAAAATATGCAGTGAAGCTAAACTCATTGGTGTGAGTCCAGATTCTTCATTCATCTTCAGATTTTTTATTTTGTTCCTGTTTCTCTCCCTGCCTCAGCTTTTCAGCTCTGTTTCTTCTCCTTGCCAACATTTCCTTCCTTTTAATATTTCATGTTCAACTCCATAAAGCTCCAGTTTTCTTATTTTACTGACCCTTTTTAGAGACCCCCACATTTCCTTTTTACAGTTATGTCTGCACGTTGTCAAAGCATGTAGGACCACAGTTACAAGGGTCTAAAGCTCAAATCAGCCACCAAGTAGGGAAGTTCATGATCTTTTGGGTAACACACATCCACACATTCCTTCCTGCTGCATCGGCATCTCAGACTCTAATAATCTTCACTTGACACTCCTGGGTTTGCCTAGTGATGACAGTCTCTGTATATTAAGGCTAGTAAATGTCTCTATTGCAAATCACGTTTATGATTTTTTTAATGTCTTGAAGACTGTCAGAGGCAGACATCTGAAGGGTGTGATTTCTTGACAGACTGTTTATGTACTAATGTGTAAAATTTCCCTAAAATCTGCTCTGCCATTTCTGTTGCCCGTAGGGTTGAGAAATTCAGTAATGCCTTATGTTAGTAGTTGTCTAATCATCTTGAGTACAAGTTCTTCCCATTGCACTATTGTTGTACTATAAAATGGTTCATTGAAGTTTCCTAGAAATAGGAGTTTTGAAAAGTAAAAAATAAATAAATCACTGCTGGGTTTCCCCTCAGCAAAGCAAAGACTTGACAAATTTCAATGCTTATCTGTAAAATATAATGTGACCATTTGAGTTATTGTTTTCAAATGGGAGGGAAAAAAATGAATCAAAATTAAGTATAAAGAACTGATTTTGAATGTAAAGGTTAAATGTTGCCTTTCCTGCAGAGAAGACAGTCTGCCTGGGGAAAAAGGAGCAATGCTTATCTTTGTGCTAGGTCAGAGCCTTTTGATAAGGAGGGTAGCTTAGGAGCGGGCAGATAAACCCATAATGGAATCCACACCATTATTTTGTTTACTATCTCTCTAGCAAAGGTTGCTGGCAGCCCTGCCTCTGTGAACCCAGTCAAGCCACCTCTGAGCAGCTAATCAAGCAGAGAGGCATGATGAGGATGAGAAATCTTTGCTGTAATTAAAAGTCCTTGGAATAATTATGCTTAATATTTTATTGTGTTTAAATGCTGGAGAATTTTGACTGATTGCACCAACGTATACTTGTGGAGAAGGCTTTACTTACACGATTCTGCAAGCATCCAGTACCAGACATGATCTACCAGATTTCACACAACACCTGATTTCCCCCTGATGATAGATTTCAGGGTCCACAGGTCTCCATAGTTCTACCTAGAAGATGAAGACTTTCAAACAGGGAAGTGTTTATTTCAAATCATAGTGAAATGGAATGTCAAAATCATTCCTTAAACAAAACAACCATGCAATTCTCTCTGTTTCTGCATTATGGAAAAGAAATCCTGCTCTTCCCACCCCTGCACTATACATACAAGATATGTAATTCCTATTTAAGCATATCCACAGTTTCACTTGCAGTTTGTTCCAACGTTAGCAAATCTCTGCCTTGAAATATTGGTACAACACAGAAAAGATACTTAATGAAACAAGGAGGCATGTTAACACAAAGGACGTGTAGAAGGAAGTGAGTTGCCACAAAGCAAATTAGGGATGAGTTGTACTAAGAAAATTACTTTGTAATTTTAAGGCATTCCACAGAGAGGTCAGCATCATACACCCAGACTTTTAAATCCAAAAATGTATCCAGTCACAGCTAGGAAAGAGATAGTGTTTGTATGTGAGGTTAATTTAAAAGAAATCACAAAATAATAACAAGGTATATTGAAGGAGATAAAACAAAAACTGAGATCCATAATCGGTGCATTAAAAATAAAGCTTTCAATATTCACATAGCACTGCGTGTATATTAGATATTGGATATTTCACCACATCAGCAACACAGTGATAGCAGCTAAATGCAGCTCAGTGAAAGTACAAGAATTACAAAATAAATATGTGTCTACTTAGAGTCTCAACTTCATATTTTTATTTAAACAAATATCCCAGTTCCATTCAGTGTAAAGTGGTAAATTCCTTTTTCCATTAATTTGTGCATCTAAAGCTAAAAAAAAAACCAAAATCTTATTTTGAAATACTTATTTTCTATCACCAAATAAAACAGACAACCTAATAAAAACCTGATTATATAATTTCACTGCTATAAAGTCTGAAGAGTACTTAAGATAAACACTAAAGATATCATTATCAGTGTATATTTATGTCACATGCAGAGCTTAGCAACTACTTCAATTAAACTTAGTTTAGTTAATCTTTCACAGGGTTGTAAAGGTCTCTGAAAGTGCTAAAATTTATTATTTCTTAAATGTGAATGTATAAAGAAAAACTAAGGCTGTATTTTTTATATTCCACTTAATATACTTTTTTCCCCCCTCCCACTTCGCCTTGGAATTACTATTCATAGTTTTGGCCGAGGAAGTGACCCAGCAAAACAACTCTGATTTCGTGTTTGATGCTAAAAGGGTATGTCTGGGCCTCCATATCCTAGAACGTGGTCTTGTTTTGCAAACTGGGAGATAATGCAGCAGCACTGTTTGTCTGAGAAGACAGTGAATTTAGGGCAGGAATACATTCTGAAACAGTACAGTAAAACCTATACTGTGAGACTGGAGAGTTCAATTTTTTTTTTTTTTCTGAGTAAAACTACTGTCCTCTGCTTTGAAGAAAAAATGCTTTTCAGAGGAAATGGATGGCATGCTATATCAATCAATCAATCAATCAATCAATCAATCATTTTCTTGATCAATGTCTTTCACTCCTTGAAGAAATGACAATACACAAGACTTAGCTGAAGTGGAACAAATGTTCACTTGCTCATCTTTAATGTAAATGTACCTTATGGATTGCTGAACTTTCCAGAGACTACTACTGTGTTGATTAATTGCTAATGAATGCTAATGAAGGAGTGAGGTGAATATACACAGTGATGTATTTAAATGATGATTGATTGGATTTAACACTAGCTGTCAGGAGAGTACTTACCACATGCACAACAAGTCCATAAATATGCACAGATCTGTAAGTTGTCTTCCTGTGTGTCTCTCTGGTCTTTTAAGTCGATCTGTGACAGGGAGAGAACTGCCCCTCTAGACTTTCACTGCTGAGGTAAATTCATTCCTTAGGAAGGACATCACCTTTCAATGACAGCTTTTAATTAAACATTGATGATCGGTGCACAGCTGCATGACAAAATGCCACTCCACGAGTTCCCTTTTAAAAGCAGAAGTACATTTTTTGAAAATGGTAATAATAAAAAAAATGCTTAGAGACCAAGGGAAATAGAAAGAAATCCTATTCATTAAAGCCCCAAAATACAGAGGGGACATTAGAATGAACAAAAAAGAAAGAAATATAATTTCCAATTTAAGAAGAGCAATGCTAATTTATTCACTTATGAGATGGAGAACAATAAATTGAAGCATCAGTCTTCTTCTGGTGAGTGTTATGCAGCCAGTTAGAAACTCCATGGGCTAATAAAAAAATAAATAAATAAATAAATAAAAAAAAACCCACAACAAAAAAATCCATCTACTGACCAAATAAAGAAAAGTAAGCAAAGTGTGTGCCTGGTTCAAGTGCAAGGGAGGAGAGAATGGGAGGTGGAAGGCACAGTGGAGAGGAAGATGAATCCAGGATAGGGAATGCTTTGTGAAGCTTGTTGCCAGCTTAGAATAAATTGCCTGAGTAGGAAGCAAGAGTTATTTTTTGTCATTTGGATGATGAAAGCTCAATGTTCAACTATCAATATCCAAATTTCTATTGTGCTAGGGAATTACCAGTGCTGCATGTGAATATTTTCCAAACACTAGTCTCTGGTGAATTCAGTACAATGATAATGATCACTCAAAATGGCCTTTCAAAATCAAGGTAAGAATTACTTTCTTCAAAAGAATTTTTTTTCTCAGTAATAAATATTTTCTTCACACAGTCAGTCCAAAGCTAATCAAGTTGTTTATTTCATGCAGCCCACAGGAAAGGACTAGATAGGAAGAGCTATTTCTGAACACTGCACTCAAATATTACCATTGCTACAATTTTCATCACCCTTTGATTTCCAAGCCCTCAGGAACTTTTCAGTAGATACAAAGACCCTTTTACAGGTAAATTAAACCTACTAGTAGTTAGCAGCTGGCTGTTTAAGGTAGCTGCGGTACTCACAGGAATAAGAACTGACATTCTGACATTGACAGGAGCATATTCAAATATTTTTAATGATTCAGGAAGTATAATTTACAGAATCACAGAATCATTGAGGCTGGAAAAAACCTCTGAGATCATGGAGTCCAGCCTATAACCTAACACCACGACATCAGCTAACGCATGCCACCAAGTGTCACATCCAGTCTTTTCTTGAAGACCTCCAGGGATGGTGACTCCACCACCTCCCTGGGCAGTCCATTCCAGTGCCTAATCACCCTTTCCATGAGGCAGTGCTTCCTAATATCCAACCTAAACCTCCCCATGTGCAGCTTTAGACAATGCCCCGGGTCCTGTTGCTAATGAGACAGCTTTCTGCTGTTGCTCAAATTTGAACTGAGCTGAGCTGTCAGCCAAGTCTAAGAAATTTACCTGTGCCTCCAGAGGCCAAATCGGAAGGGAATATGTTTGTTGATAGCGAATTTCTGTCTGGCCAACTCTGGAGGTAACCACAATTTCTTGCTGTGACTGCTTCCCAAGAGCTTTAATTCAGCAATAGACTTCAGCAGTGAACCGGCTGCTGTGAACAGCATTCATTTCTGCTGTTTACAAAAAAAGCAGAGAGACTTTTCTGCTAAGAGAAGTGAAGGAGAGCACCGGTGGTATCCATGTAGAAATTCTCATTTAAAGGAGAAAAATCCATTTCAGTGGTATTCCTATAAGAAAATCTGTGCAACGGAAGTGTTAAAATAATTGGTTGTAACCTATTGAAGCAAAATGGACAAATAAGGAAGAGAAAAGCTCTGCACAGCAATACTTGCTTCCAAGTTACTGGCATCTAAAAAGCAGATGACTCAGATCAGCTGGAAGAAAAGAATTTAAACAAACAACTGCAAATGAGAACTGGAAACTGGTTTTAAAATATGATTTGGTCACAGTTTTGCAATTTGAGAAAAGAGCCACATCATGGGGGGTGGGGAATAAAATGAGAAAACAAAATATAACCAACTTGATGTAGAGGAGATGTGGAAAACCCCAAAAATTAATTACAAAATAACATAACCTAGTTCATTAANAAAAAAAAAGGTGTTCATAGTGATGAATGTTAATTAGAAGTTGTGAATAATAGTAGATAAGGAAGACAAAGGAGTGTAAGAAGTTGTCCAGGGTCAGCAGATAAGACGATATAAAGAAGAATTAAAAATATAATCAGAAGAAATGCTCAAAAGCTCCTGGAAGTAGGGAAAATATCAATATTGAAGCACCTTAGACATGCAGTTACTAAGAGAAGTTGTATCATATGTTGACAGTGAAGTGATTTATTTTCCAGTGCAAAAAATAAAAATACCAACCAGCAGCAATTAAAGGTAGACTTTTCAACAGTGACAAACACAATCCATTTGTATACTAGAGTTGAGTTAGTCTGAGTCACCTGAGTCATTCAGCATGGTTTTCAGTGTATGTGAAACACTGGAAAGACCCCAAGGAATGAAAGAATATTGCTGGGGTAGAAGAAAAAGAACACAAAGAGACAGATAACTATGGTTTCTTAGTCAGCTCTAAACAAAATACACATGTGATACCTCTTGGTCAGTAGAGGATATTGTTAGAACTACTCAGCATGGATTAAATCCCTACAATTTTAGCTGTCATCTGTTATCTTTAAAGAAGATTACCTGATTGCTCTAAGCATATCACACCAATTCACTTTCAGAGTGCATTTGTCTTTTCACTCTTACTCTACACATTTTTAATTAAGACCACAGGGGAAAAAAACCATTTCTGGCATATTCAAGAAGAAATCCACATTGACAAAAAGGAAAGTTGGACTTCTTTGGTTTCTGAAACCTGAGTGGAACATGCTGAGCTCCTGAAGAACATGTCAGCAGGCCTAGAACAACTTTTTTTCCCTCAGTCCTGCCATTCATTCGTTTTACTCCAGAGATGCTGTCTGCAGAGTTTCCAACAGGAGCTGCTTGATACCACCCTGCTGTGAGAACATTGCTTTAAATCTGAAGAATAAGACTGAATAAATGTAATGTCCTCTTGGAACAAGAGACAAGATTAATCTTTACACTCATACACACAGGGACTATTTCTAATACATCAGGAAAATAATTTTTTTAAAAACTATTTCTGTAGTATTAACCTTCTCCCAACCTGTGAGATCACCACCCATGATAGACCTTTCATGAAGTACCAATCATGTGCTGTATAAGGCAGCCTGTGCTGCAGCATGCTGTTTATTTTATACCAACTGCAGAAAATCAAGGATTCCTGAGCATAATGTGTTTTGGATTTGTGATAGACCCATGTGTCTCACTATTTCACTGATAACCGCCGGAAAGTTGCCAGGCTGCTCTGTCTGGGCCCTGTGTCCATGTCTGCATCTACATGCTGTCATGTTCCCTGGGTTTGAACATCCCTGTGATGCTGCACTCTTCTTAACTTCTCTGGCATGTCTCCCGGAGACAAGTACTGTGTTTAAAGGAGACAAGACACAGTCCTGGAAAATCCTTCAAAAGACCACTGACAAATGGGAAGAAGAAGTCCATCCTACCCAGTGTCTTCAGACAAGGCTGTATAGAAACGAACAAATGTACATCCAAATTTATTTGTTTTAAAAAAAAAATCAAAATAACTTAGAATTCATTTTTGTCAAAATCTGCTGCAATGGCAGCATCATCAAGGCATGGTTTTTGAACTCATCAGACAAGTATTTGGCCATCAGCTCCCTGTCAGCCACCTGTGCATCAAGGCTGCTTGGACGGAAGGAGGGGAATGGGAAACAAAAATGTCTGTGGTACTTCTCTTGACTTGGTGTAGCAATTTCTTCCACAAAATCATTACCAGAAAACTAAGGCTCCAGCAGTCACTCAAGGAGGTTTCTACATGAGGAATGGACAAGCCCACAGTGTATTTTTGTTCCTACAGCCAGTGCACCATTATCTAATTTATATTAGAGGAAAAGGAACAACTGTTTGTTCAGTTAATAAAGGACTCTCCTCACAGTGTTAACCATAGCGAATCTCTACTGACTGTGCCTGATTTTGTCTGACAAGGATTTTGGATTTACAAATCCTATGTCAAATTGCACAATAATATTGCAAAAGAGAACTGTTCACTTCCTAATACTGATCAATATGAATTATACGGAATCAGCCAATCCTATTTAAAATGTTCACCAACGATATTATGTCAAATTATTTTCTTTAAAAATGGCTCTGTATGTGTTAAAGTTGGAAGAAATTTCATTATTAACACAAATGACAACTGATCTCTGATTTAAATTAAAATTGTAGGGCAGAATCAGCCACATTCTCGTAGTGTCATTAATAGTGTGCATATAATATTTATGTTAGTGCTTCTTTGCTCAGTTTAAAAATTTAATTTAATTTAAAAACACATTTCAAGTAGGGGAATCATCTCCCACCAAGAACAGGGCTACCTAAAATCCTGTCATCCTCTAAAGGAGGCTGGTTAGGGCCAGCTCAGCAATTGTGCTGCCTCAGAATTTGTTCCAGGTCCTAGAATTCTTTTTTCCCCCCCCTAAATTTTATAAACCAGTGGGTTATTGGATCATAATTAGGATTTCTATATTCTTCAAGCAATGAAAGTATCTTCATCAGTGATCTGGACGAAGGAATCGAGTGCACCCTCGATAAGGTTGCAGATGACACTGATCTGGGTGGGAGTGTGGATCTGCTTGAAGAGAGGCTCTGCAAAGAGATCTGGCCAGGCTGGATCAATGGGTTGAGGTCAGTTGTATGATGTTTAACAAAGCCAAAGTGCTGTGTCCTGCACCTGCTTCACACCAACCCCATGAATGCTCTAGGCTTGGGTCAGTGTGACTGGAAACTGCTTATCAGAAAAGGACCCGAGGGTGCTGGTCAACAGCTGCCTGAGCATAACCCGGCAACACATTCGGGTGTCCAAGGCAGCCACCAGCATCCTGACCTGGTTTTCCATGTTTTCCTGAACTAACACTCCAATACAATTCCCCCATTCCGTGTTAGAGAACAGATAACTGCAACTGCTTCAAAAATTTATTTTACATCTTCTAACAGAAAAACAAATTTCAAACTCACAAGCTTTTTATATCAAAGCCATTCTTCTACTGATGATGCTTGCAGAGGCTCTCACCTTATTAACATTTAATCTTGTGCTTGAACTTAATCATATGATTAGTTCCTTTTCATTTACTAGAACTACCTCTGTACTTCAACTGCAGAGGCATAGAAAAGTTTACAAGATTCCTTTTAGACCTAGGAAATGGAGAACTAAATGAAAATGAAGATAAAAACCTGATATGCTTCAGGCTTTTTTCCTCCTTGCAGCTGAAAAACTGTTCTGTTTCACTTGGTCCCTAATTTATTTCATGTTATACTTAAAAGAAAATGTGGCAGGTGAGTCACAAGTGGATGGCAGAGTGTAGTTCAGGAGCATATTCAGCCCTGATCATGTGAGCCAAGCTTACAATGGAAATACCTGTGAAGCTGTGAGAACATTTTGTCTCACCCAGATAACAGCATGTCTCCTATTAGGGCTTGTTATCCAAAATCAGGATGGCAGAGAGAAGTCAGCAGCAATAGGACTTACAAGGGAGTGAGTTTATTGAGATACAGCTGTTGGTGAAAAACAATCTAATATATGTTCAGAACATATGTAAGGATGGATGTGATCAGCTGGGCAGTCTGGTTGGAGACCTGTAGATAGTGGTGTTCCCCAGGGACCACTGCTGGTTTCAATCTTGTTCAACAGCTTCATCAACAACCGGGAGGAAGGGATAGAATATGCCCTCAGCAAGTTTGCAGATGATAGAAGACCATGAGGAGTGGCTGACATCAGAAAACTCTGCTGCCATTCAGCAAGATCTGGACAAGCTGGAGAGATGGGCAAGGGGACAGCCTCATGAAGTTCAAAAAGGGCTGATGTAGACTATTCCACCTGGGGAGCAACAATTAATGGCTGACCTTCTGGAAAGCAGCTCCACAGAGAAGGACCTGGGACTCCTGGTGGAGAGCTACTTAATCATGAGGCAGCAGTGTATTCTTGTGGTCTCCTGGAATGCATTAAGAACAGAGCAACCAGCAAATCATCTGAGATTCCCTTGCCTCTCTAATCTGCTCTAGAGAGGCCACATCTGGAGTACAGTGATGAGTTACAGAGTTCCCAGTTCGAACAAGACAGGGAATTACTGCACACAGTCCAGCAGAGGGCTAAGAAGACGATTAGGGGACTAGGACATCTCTCTTAGAAGGAGAGGCTGAGGGACCTGGAGCCATTTAAGTAACAGAAGGCTGAGAGAATATGATATCTATGCCTATCAGTATCTCAAGGTTGAGTGTCAAGAGGATGGTGCCAGTCTCTTTTCAGCGGTGCCCAGAGACAGGACAAAGGGCAACAGGTACAAAGTAGAACACAGGAAGTTCCACCTAAATACAAGGAAAATATTCCTTACTCCTTTTGCCTTTAAATGTCCATTCCCACCCAAAGCATTCTACAGTTGCTATTAACAGACACTAATTCATCACCATGTAAGACTGCATTTTAAAAGCAGTATCTGTATTAAATACAAATAAACTTCCCAAACATGCCACAAGAGAATTGCCTAGCTTTTCTGAAGTTGGTAGTCTCTGTCGTAATGTTTTCTGTCATTTTAAAGTCAGCCTTTCTGCCCTACTTCTCACCTTCCGTGTCTCTGCTTGGTTTTAAAACCTCATGGACCACAGCATCGATGATGTCTTCACCCTCTGCTATGCCCTGGTGAGACCACATATGGAATACTGCATCCAGTGCTGGGCCCCTCACTTCAAGGAGGGTACCTCAGGGAACTTCTTCAAAAAGTCCAGGGCAGAGCTGCAAAGATGCTGAAGGCAGTGGAACATCTCCCTGCTGAGGACAGGCTGACAGAGCTGGGGCTCTTTAGCCTGAAGAAGAGAAGCCTGAGGGGTGACCTCACTCATGTTTATCAAGATGTGCAGGGCAGCTTTGGGAGAATGGAGCCAGGCTCTGCTCAGTGATGTTCAAGGGTAGGACAAGTGGCAATGGGTACAAGCTGGAGCAGAGGATGTTCCACAGGAACATAAGGAAAAACTTTTTCACTGTGAGGCTGACAGTGGAGCAGGCTGCCCAGAGAGGTTGTGGAGTCTCGTTCTCTGAAGACATTCATAACCCACCTGGATGCAGTTCTCTGCAGCCTGCCCTAGCTCATCCTGCTTTGGCAGCATGGTTGGACTGCATGATCTTTTGAGGTCACTTCCAGCTCCCAACATTCTCTGATTCTGTGATTTCTTGTCCCGTAGCTCCACCCCTTTTCTCGACCTTAGGATTTAAAACACATTGTGAGGACAATGGCTATGATCTGTCCCTGTGGTTCTCTAGGCAGGGATTCAGTGTGCATCAATATAGGCAGGACAGGACAGCTGGGAGTGCAACAGCTTCTCTGCCATTAGAGTAATTTACAACATTACTCCCCTTATACAATTGTAATTTCTGTTATATACAGATGGTCTTTCCAGACCAGCTATGAAGTCAGTTACGGCAGAGATCCCTACCATACAAAATCACTATAAATAATGCTATTACACTTTCAAAAATGCATGTCCTTCCCACAACTAAACACATAAAGGAGACAACTTTCTCTTTTAACAGTTATACCTACCCTGGATCAGACATTCAATATGTTTCTGTCTGTTCTTTTGATCCTCATTTACTTAATCAAAGACATCTGGGTTTTTCTTTTTAATTTTTTTTCCAAGGAGCACAAAAAAGAAATATTGGTTTATTAATCTTTTTTGAAGCTGGTGCATTCTTGAGCTGAGCACTGTCTGAACTTGGAATGATTTACATTCTTGTTTATTCCAAAAAAGCTTTCTGTTTCCCCATAGTTTCCCTCCTAGCAATCCAAAAGCTTTCCAGAGTGGCAAAACTTTCATCTACTAAGCAGGTGAAGCTAAGGACATTCCTATTCTATTTTCAAGCTTTGTTCCATTCTTTTCACAGCTCTTTGTTTTGGATGAATTTGCAAAACAAAGGAAAGAACACAGTAATAAATGGGCTGCATTATTTGGTGTAGGTTTTGGGGTTTTTTTTGTTGTTTTTTTTTTTTAGTGTGTTCATTTTTTTTTTTTCCTTTGGCATTGAACATAAACCCATTCACTAGGAAGTACAGGACCAAAGTTTGAGATCTTGTATGCTCATGTAACACCACCTAATGCAGAACACAGATATAATTTACCCTGAGTTAAATCTATACACAGCATGTTTTTCTGCAGCCAGCAGATTTTGATGCTTTGTAAACAAATACCTTAATAGCACAAGATAATGTATTATATCCTATGAAGTTATTAGAATATAAAAGATACTTTGGTGTGCTGACACACACAACATGTACCAGGTTCTCCTGGGACTTGGAACAGAGGGATGCTGACCAGAGCTTGTATCCTGACTACTGTTTGATTGCCTCTGTTTGTTTCGCTGCTCTACCCCTGTGTTAGTCTGGCTTGGCAGGAGTTTTGAATCCAGAATAACACAGTTAAAATGCAAGGAACACTTCATCTCTGATGCATCACTCCTGATGGAGTGAAACTTTTTCTATATGTGAAGTTTGATGTCTGTGAGACAGGGTATAATGCCCTGTCACACATGAGAGGACCAAGTGCTTATGATCAGGAGGCTGCTCAGGACATACGAGCATATTGCAGGCTTATGTGGAATGGTAAGTAGCTGGAGGAAGTTAGTTTAATGTAATTAACTGTGAGTACTCTCTGTGAGCTGCCTCTCAGTCATTCCTCTCTTTTCCCACAACTGGGAACTAAGTGAGGATCTATATGGCCTAATCCAGCATAGTCAATAAAGCACAGATGACTGCCTTTAACTTACTGCCATGTCCTCTTCTCTGTCCTCTTTGACTAAGAAAAACAAGTTACATGAAAGGTCTCTAAATCTGTCTATCCAGTGGCACATTTCTTAGTCCTGTTTTCTTTCATCTCACTGGTCAAGTCACAGGGAGATTATAAATTAAAAAAAAAAAAAAAAAAGCAAGCTTTGATTTTCCAATGTAAAAAAAGGCCCTTCACTTGTTTATTCAAGATCAGAGCAATCACATTCAGTAAGTCATTGAAACCTCCCACCTGCACACCCACTCTGATCCAAACAAGGAGCAATGTGCCTTGCAACAGTGCTGGAGAACCACAGTGGACGAAAAATACCACCTGGGGATCCCTGCATGACAGGGAGGGAAGACAGGCAGCAAACACACACTGGTTTTCTTCTGTGCCAGGACAACTGCAAAAAGTGATGAAGGACAGTGAAAGCAAGTTCACTACTCCATTACTTCTCTAGGACTATTTCTACCCACAGCATGAGGCAGGGGGGGAGAGAGAGAAAGGAAAATCCTCCAGTAACCCCTGATCTACTCCAGTGAAGGAGACAACCTTCCTTGCAGTCAGCAAGGCCAAGTGAGCTGCCACACTGGCTCAGGTGACACTGGTGCTTCTAATGGCAAAACACATCAGTGATGATTAAAAATGACCCAGCAGTTTAGATTATGGTTTCCAGTAAGGGACAGTAAAGATAGGGAAGTACTGTGTTCGTAAAAACACAGTGGTGTTTCTGTTCATCTATAGGTCCAGATCTTCTCCTCATCTCCTGAGAAATTTATAAGCTGTGGTGAAGACTTTCTTCCAAGTACCTGAAGGATTCATGTTCACTAAGAAATAGGTTGAAAAAAAATCAGGGCTAAGCTGTCAGAGATTCCAGAGCATGAAAAGCTGAGCCTGGTGGCAATGCACATTACTGGCATGTTTTCTGGTTAAATCAAACTTTGGGCAGCTAGACTTGTAAAACGGGCAATAAACTTTTTATAACATGCCATAAATAAAAATGCTCATGCTGACTGTTTGATTGAAATGGGTACTTCTTCATACCTCATATTTTGTGATCTATTGGCTCCTGCACTCCTTTTATGGCTGCATCGGCTGGATATTTCCCCTCTGCTTAGGGAGGAAAGGTTATGAAAGGAAGCAAGCTTTCTAAGTGTTATTAGCATGCAAGCTGCTTAATAGCTGGAGGTTACTACTCTCAACGTTGCCTATGCTTCATTTATTCTGTGTTTGTGACTTTCAGGTGGGCTTCTAATGTGTGATATACTGGGAACGCAGCAAATTATACCAAAAAGGAATGTAATTCAGAGCCATGAACTTGCTTCCTCCTTTCTTATTCTTTCAATTTTCTTTCTGGAAATATTCAATGAATGATTTTTCATTCATGGGCATGTTCTTAGATCTAGGCAGTTATTTACAGGCACATCTGCAGCACTCATTACTGGTATTTCAACAGCCCTGAGTGGAAGGCATGCATTCATCCCTTCACTGAGCAAAAAAACAGTCTTAGCAACCAGATTAGGTATTTTGTCCTTAGTCACATCCAACCACCCTGTGACAGAAACTTCTCTAGTAGCCCCAGTCACTGCACAGTCTCAGATGTGACTAGAGAGAAGGGCTATGGGACTGTGGATAAGTGTAGGGGAACACTGGCCTACTGAGCTGGACACTGGGGAGAAGGACAGGGTCCAGGAAGTGTAAATTGAGACCAGTGCTGTTGAAGGCAAGGATCTCAGCTTAGTGTGCTCTGGATCCCATAAAATATTTCCAAGGTCTCTGAACAGATCTCAGAATGCACCTAAAGAAGGCCAAGCAGACATCAGAAAACAAATGGATTGCCAGCTCCATCCATTGCAGAGTAAAGCAGATAATATTTCTCTTGATGCCGGTAGGTGGAGAACACTAGCCAGCTCCTGAAAGCTACACAGGAAAGAGGAGTTCTGCTTACACCCCTGGTGTGACCAACATCCGAGAGAGGGGAAGAGATGTATTTTGAAGCGTATATGTTGAACGATCTGTGCAGTTTATATTGTGCATCTCCTGTTCTAGACTCGTGGTGATGGGCAGGGATGCTCGTGTGCATCCATGTGAGTATGTACCCAAATTACTTCAAAAACACCAAACAGACTGTGCCTTATTGTAAGATTCCCCCCAACACTGACAACTTGTAGGCCAAATTTCAGATGAGGGTGACATTTAATGGCCACATTTATAAGCTGTTAAACGCAAGGGTTTCTGCTGGAAACACTGACACAGCCCAAACTCCAGCCACACTTGCAAGTTCTGCCCTAATTACTACAGTGCTGTATAAATCACAGCTTTCTAACTGTCACCATTCAAGGCCCCACTGAGAGTCCAGGACAGGTCAATGTGTGTGGATGATGGGAAGGAGAGTGACAACACGCACCTGAGCTCCCGTGGTTTCAATTGCAGTTATTATTAATGTGAGAAAGCCAGAATGATGGAAAGTGGCCCAGGTTCCAAGTAGAATTTATAGCTTTTAGTGCCAATGTCCCTCAGCCTTGACCAGCTGTTACACACCTGGAAGTGGAATACCAAAATATTCTCCTTCAATTTATCTTTCATGTTCCTTATGGAGCTAATGATGGACAGAGCAACAGGCAGTGTAATTATAGACACACATTAGCAGGCAATGAGTTTTGTGCAGAAACACTGCACTCTGCTACCAAAAAGCTTTCCAGACAATGCAATGTCTTAAAGCTACATTATACCAGTAGTAGAGTTTTGCCTCTATAGGAGTAACACTTAAGAGTTTTCATTTCTTTATATATATATATACATACACAAAAGATGACAGGCTAATGAAAGTAAAAGTAATTTTGATTCTAAAAGTAATTCATAACTCAAACGTTGTTAAAGCATGTGAAAAATATTGCTCACAATGTTTTCTTGAGGGCAGGGTATACCTCATGTCCAAGACATCACTTACCATTCTCAGTTTTAAGTCACTTCCAAGGATTATTGATGATAGAGGCACCCAAGTTATTACAAATACATATACAATTTTATTTCACATAGAATAAGAGAATTATTAATTCAGTGTTGGAAGGGACATTTAAAGGTCATCTAGTTCAATGCTGTTGCAATGAGCAGGGACATACTCAATTCATAGAATTAGCCAGGTTGGAAAAGACCTTTGAAATTGAGTTCAACATACCACCTAACACTTTCTAGTTAACCAAACCATGCACTAGGTGCCTCGTCTAGTCTCCTTTGACATACCTCCAGGGGTGGTGACTCCACCACCTCTCCTGGCAGCTCATTCCAATGCCAATCACTCTTTCTGTGTAGAACTTCTACCTAACATCCAGCCTAAACCTGCCCCAGTGCAGTTTAAGAACACGTCCTCTTGTTCTGTCACTGGTTGCCTGGGAGAAGAGATCAACTCCCACCTGGCTACAACCTCCTTTCAGATAGTTGTAGAGAGCAGTAAAGTCTCCCTTGAGTCTCCTCTTCTCCAGGCTGAACACCCCCAGCTCCCTCAGCTGCTCCTTGTAGGACTGTGCTCCAGCACAGTTTTCTCAGAGCCCCATCCAATCTGACCTTACATGGCCCTAGTGATGGCACTTTTGCCATGTCTCTGGGCAACTTTTGCTAATGTTTCACCACCCTCACTGGAAAATTTTTCTTCCTTATATGTAGCCTAAATTTTACCTTCTTTTAGTTTAAAACCATCACCCTTTGTCCTGCAACAACAGTTCCTGCTAAAGAGATTGTACTCACCTTTCTTACAAGCCCCTTTAAGTAATGAAGGATTACAATAAGGTCTCCCTGGAGCTTACTTTTCTCCGTACTGAAAAATGTCAATTCTAGCATTCTTTCCACATACGTGAAGTGTTCAGCCCCACTGCTCATTTTTGTGACCCTTCTCTGGATGCGCTCCAACAGATCCATGTCCTGCCTTGGACTCTATAGCAGTCCAAGGAAGGTCTCAACAGAGCAAAGGGGAAGAATCACCTCTCTCAACCTGCTGTTCATGCCTCAGTTGATGCAGCTTGGGCTGTTGGCTTTCTGGGCTGCAAGTGCACACTGCAGTTTCATGCCCACTGGTTTCATGTTTGACCCACTGGTAACTCCAAGTTCTTCTCTGCAGGACTACTCTCAATCCTCTTAATCTGTATTCTTACTAAGCACTGCCCTGATCCAGATGCAGGACCTTGCTTGCACTTAGCCTTTGTGAACCTTGTGAGTTTCACAGAGCCCCAGTTCTCACATTTGTCCAGGTCCCTCCTGTCCTTCAAGCATGCCAGCTGCACCACTCAGTTTGGTGTCATCCGCAAGCTTGCAGAGGACACACTTGATCCCACTGTCTCTGTCACTGGTGAAGATATTAAACAGTAATGATGCCAGTACTGGCACCAAACATACTATTCATCAAATTTAGAGAGAAGGCTGTTATGGGACTGTAGTAAAAGCTTTACAGAAGTCCAGACAGATGACATCCTTAGCTCTTCCTCTGTCTACTGATGTCCACTCCATCATAGAAGGCCACTAGGCTTGTCAGAGAACATAATTTCATGAAATTCATACTTAAAATAATGTAAGGCAGAATAAAATATATAAAAATTAATTCCTCCCCTTTTGCCTTTCTCCCAGTCATAGTGCCTGTCAGGAACAGATAAGACTCAAATTTGAAATGACTCAGTTAAACTTGTGGTCAGATCTTAAGTAACAAATCTGATTTTGCTTACATCAGATGCAAGATTTCCCTTGGCTTCAGCAGTACAATAATATCTTTCTAACTCCTTTTCTATTAACACCATCCCATTTTCTTGTTTATATACTGCAGTTGGTCCAGGGACAGCATGTATTGCATTGATTCAGTGAAAAACAGATATCCAACCTATGCTGAACGGAGATGAGAGGGAAAAGAGTTTTGTCATATGCAACAGGGCAATAAAAAAGAAAGCTCCTAAAGAAAGGCATCTTTCTAACTCAACAGCATCAAACTTCAGAGATCTCTAGAAAGTGAATAGGAGGGTCTTTGTGAGAACAGAGATGCAAAATGATGAGTAAAATATGTGATAAACACAGACCTGTCATCACTCCCCAACATGCCTTGATATGTTATGTATCCATGTAATAACAGTAGCACACCAAATCTTTCCATGCTATATCTTTGTTCTTAGATGAGAATCATGCTTTGCTTTCCCTTCCTCCACTCCCCCCTATACCCTAAAGCATCTCCAAATGGGCTTACAATTACTAGTCTACCTTTGGCAAAACCAGAAGACTTTAAAATAAACATAATGCAAATCCATTTAAAAATTAGTTTGTATGTCTTTTAAGGAATTGCCAGCTGTTTGTTAAAGCTTTTTGATGCCTTGCTTGAGATCCTGAAATAATTTATTTAATAAAAAGATGGCAATGGCTCACAGCTCCTCTAACAGAGTTGTTTTCGTTTATGTTGTATGCAGAAACAGCTCAGTTAATAAAGAACATACATAAATAAAGTAGCTCCAGAAAGGAATGCTGATCTGTATAAGAAAAACCCTGCACAATTAGGAACTAATGTCTGTAAAATATTCTGTTGCCACAAGACACACACAAACTGATTGAAGACAGACACTTCTATGAGAGTTTTTCTGAGGCCAGCTTTATAAATAGATGCTCAATAGCAGTAGGCCAGATGTTCAAAATAAAATGTCAAGCAAGGTTTCTTGTAACCAAGCTGAGTAAACCCATCAAAGCAATTGTTTCACAACTTCAGATCACATTCTGAGCCTGTTAGCCTATTGTCAAATGATGCTCTTAGAGATGATGAAGTGCTCTCTCCTGTCAGAAAAGCCACTGCCACTTTTGGAAGACTGACAAAAAATTGGATAGAGCTTCAAATTGGATAGGGCTATGAAGATGATGAAGGGGCTGGAGCACTGCCTTCTGAGGAGAGGCTGAGGGACCTGGGGCTTTTTGGTCTGGTGAAGAGAAGGCTTAGAGGGGATATAAAAAATGTTTATAAATATCTGAAGGCTGGGGTTCAAGAGGGAGGAGATAGGCTCCTCTCAGTTGTGCCCTGTGATAGGACAAGGGGCAGTAAGTATAAACTACAGCACAGAAAGGTCCACCTCAACATGAGGAAGAACTTCTTTGCTGTAAGGGTCATGGAACACTGGAACAGACTCCCCAGAGAGGTTGGGGAGTCTCCTTCTTTGGAGACTTTCAAAACATGTCTGTAAATATTCCTGTGTGACTGCACGACATTCTGTGGTCCTGCTCTGGTGAGGGGTTGGGACTCAATGATCTCCAGAGGTATCTTCCAACCCCTAACACCCTGTGATCCTGTATTTCATTACAGAGTTAAATGGAGCAGGATGTTTGAAACCAAACCATAGTGCTTCTATAGAGATGTGAGTATTGCAAGGGTTATTGCTGCTGTTGGTGAGCTGACAGGTTGCTTGTGCTCTGCATACCACACTGGGCAGAACATGCAATGCTATGTCCACCAGCTTACTGATGTGGGTGTATGTTGAGCAATTGTAATATTAGGAGAAAAAAAAAAGAAGAAAAAAAAAGAGATGAGTTGGGGTTTTTTTCTCCATAAATATAGTTATCTGGAAGTTAAGTGTCTAGCCTAACCATCAGGCTCCTCGTGTAGTCACTGGAGAAGCTGCTGCTTCCAAAGGGTCACTTGTCTTCTCTTCCATTAAGCATGAGTCATTTTCTGATGGCAGTTGTAACACTCCGTTGGCTAGAGCAACTGGATACTTTCAGTGACAGAGATGTGGCACAATCCTAAAAGCCAAAAATCTGAGGTACATCTGCTAATATTATTCCCTTTAAAGAACACCACTAAAGTACAGAAAGGAATTTGCATCTTAAAAGTGAAGATCTCTTACAGCACACAGTTTTTAAACAGACAAAAATCCAGATGTGCTGGGTGAAAATGAATTAAAACAAATGGATTTGGAATAACTCCCTCAGTCCTGCCCTGTGTTCCTTGTACGCCAAGTCTTTTCCTCCAGAGTTTCCCTTAATCCAGCAATTTTTATGTGAGTTTCCAAGTTACAACAAATTCTAGAAAATCTGTGGGTCCTTGGAAAACTCTCTTTCTTTCCAGCTGCCTGTGTGTTAGCTCCCTGATCTTCAGAGCATTTTCCCAGTCTGAGCTCACTTTGCCTATCCCCTGTTACATTTAAAAATCTTCCTGTTGGGTAGTACTTGGTTCCTCTACAGGGAAAAAAAAAAAAAAAAAAAGTCTCCTCCTTGCTCCAGAGCTTCTACTTAACCCAGAGTGAAGGAGCCAAGAAAGGTTTCCTACTTTTCCATGTAACACATAGACACCAAGAGTTAGGTGAGACAAAAAGTCACATTTGATTTGCATAAGCAGCTCTGGATTTATGAGTTGAACTAAGCAACAAGCTTTCAATGGAAGAATTGTTTTGTGTGTTTTCATGCCTGCTAACTTTTTTCCAATCTGGTAACAAACTCCACAAGCAAATTCTGCAGCTTGTAGGGAAAAACATTTAATTTATTTGCTTTAAATCTGCTTCCTAGAATTTTCCTTTGGTGCACTTTGAAAAGAAAAAGAATACTGTGGGATGTACTGAATAAACATCCTTCATTCATTGTCACCATACTACTCATAATTTTGTGTATCAGTCATACCCGTGGTAAGTCATCTCTTTCCCAAACAAGGTTATTGTGGTCTACAAAATCAAAGACACGAGAAGTGAAAAGAAAGCAAAAGCTATAATGTTTCACTCGGTGCTAAAATTCAATCATGCAGCAAAACAAAAGCAAAATTCTCCTTAAATATTACCCATACTTATGGAAAACTTCTTGTTTTCTCTAAGTGGCTGAAATATTAATGTTAAAACTTCCTCCAAAGGAAAGCAAGAAAAAGCTTTACATACCACTGTTAGGAATAAATAAATAAATGCCATATACTGAAGTTGACTATGTGCCATTGTTCTTTTCCAGCATTATCCTTGCTGCCATATGTTTAGAGTCACTGAGACTGCAGCATTGTGAATAGCAGCCACACAAGCTATCAATTAACTGCTTCTAAATGCCTCCATATTCTTGCTATACATCACTGTGGCTCCTCTAACCTTTGCAAGATGTTTTCCTCAGGCTTTTTTTGAACAGGGTTTTGGTGCTGTTGATAGCTTTAAGCCTAGCCATTACAGTGCCATAACGAGAACATATTCATGGCGTTGAACTCTGTTGCATTAGACTTTGTGCAGACCCAGATATGGATAGAGAATTGGTCCTAACAACCTTGAAAGCTAAGACAAAATATACCAAACTCACAGAAAGGTGGAATTCTTCTGAATAGTTTCATATATCTCAGGTGTAGATACTGCCATCTGTGCTAGTGACCTCCATGTTCCTTTGCAGGCTGTGAAGGAATACAGGCACTTTTATGTATCAGTGCATCAGAACTGATCTGGAAACATCTTACTTCTTTTTATCCACTAAAGAGCAGTTATCTGTTTCACTGACATCTGTATCTAAAGATGGCTGCTCTGGTCAGATGTAACCCATGCAGACAGACACACTGATCAGTAAGATAATGATGTTGTCGATATGGCCCTATCCAAGTAGGTTTTAAGAGGGAAAAACCTAACCCACCTTAGAGTGGCTCCATGGGTACTTTGGGAATCTGTTCATTATCATGAGAAGTTAGAGAAAGGTCAGGGTAAATGTTGGTGTACTCAGAAGTAGAATGATGGAGTCTCAGATATATGGGTGCACAGGAGGTGCATCTTACAGAAGCCAGAAGGAAAGACTCTGCAAAAATGAGGTATGACTTGGAGAATGAAACTATAGGCATCTCAGCACAAGATCACATCCACCTAGAGCAGCACTGCAATATTGTGCCAATGAAAAACAGTTGTGAAAAGCTTAAGTAACACATTTCTTAATGTGTGGAAGACAGGTTAAGAAGTTTATTTGTGTTTGGCTTTACCTGATTGTTGAATTTTAAGGGACATGAAAAGATTTTTATTTGGTCATAAGGAAATCGATTTGGAGTAAAGATAGGCATGAAAGACACCTATTGAGAGAGAAATATTATTTGGTCTTGTGTTTACTCATGAGACATAGCAGTGTACAGTGAAATAGAAATTTAGCTCAGAGTGACAGAGACAAGAGATTGTCTGAAGTGAAATCTAAAACAAAGTAAGCAATGGTGTTTTACCAGCCATTTTTAAAGGTCATCTTATAATTTTTGCTGTGATACCTTGATTGAAACAAACACCAAGAGGTAATTGTTTTGCAATCTGACTTACACTGATTTTCAGTTCACTGGAACACCAAAGGAACCACCACCAAAACTGAATTATTATTACTTTTGCTGCAGTAAAAATATGGTCACAAAACTTCCATTAACTGAGTTTTAAGCTAGACTGGTTGTTTGTGCTTCCAGGTTATAGTTTTTTAGAGAGTCAGGGTCTAAAATCTAAACAGACACACCGCTTATTTCTGTGACTCAAGAAAGTATGTCCAGTACTTATAAAAAATACTTACATAGTTTAATAGTACAAAATGTTGTTCAAAATGGCTTGCTTTGTTTTGTTTTAATTTTAAAAGCTCTTCCAGAAATATCTCCACATCCTGGCATCCCATAAATGCAGAAGTTTCTGGCATTTTCCTTCAGTAAAGTACTAAAGAGCAGAGCTGAGCAAGTCTGTTTAATGTGTATTTGTAAAGTATTTCACCCTATGCAGTACTGGTTGGAGTGGTTAAAGCATACTGGGAGTTTTCTTGATGCAATTGACTTTTGTCACTAAGAAAGCAAAGTCGAAACCAGCACTATTTTAAGAGTGCTGGTTTCAGCATAACCATCTTGGGTCCCAGCTGGCAAAACGCTTTTTGGAAGCAGGTTGAGACACTCACTCTATGAGAAAAGCAGATTTAAGTCCCTGTTCTGTCTGATCTAGAGGAGTAATTCTGGGTGACTAATGGGTGCTTTTGGCTGAGTACCCTCCAGCCGTTCCTGAAAGACTTGGCTCTTTTTATTCAAGCAAAGAAAGGCTATTTTCTGAATTTCAAAATGTTCAAAGTGACTTGCTAATAACTAGCTACTAACTGTTAGATCATATATGGAAGGCTCAGGCTTATTAATTTTTTTCATTTACAGGTAAGACCCTAGAGATTTGGTTTTTTACCATCTAAAGATGAAAATCCTGTTGCTTTTTCATCTAAAGCTTCAAGACCTACATAGATTCCCTAATTAGAAAGAAGATAGAAATGTACATTTAATTAATTCAGAACTCTTATTTAAAACGTGAAAAAGAGAAGCACAAAACACACAATCTAAACAAAATCTTCCTTTGAAAAAGTATGTTCACACCTTCCATTCTGGTCAACAACTTTAGACAGCTGGAGCCCACAACTCAGGAAAAACACATCCCTATAGCTGTACAATGGAGAGCAAGAATGATTGTAATTGCTCACATTCACTGCCAAGGTATTCTTACAGGTTTAAATTAGAAGACTTTTTCTGCAGGCTTAGGAAGGGAAATTGTTGCAATTTAGGAAAACAATGATTGTTAAGGTTTGGACACAGCACAAGAAAATAAAGGTTTGGTTAAATGAAAAAAAAAATTTGATATGAAGTACATGATTTGGCAAGTCAAGCAGACAGAACCTACTAGTTATCTGTCATGGAAAAAAAATATCATTTATGAATAACCTCTATGCAACATCTGCACTGAATATATCTGTAAGTTACTTAAGAGGTTAAGTGTTTAATGCTGGTATGATTTATGATAGTTACTGATGAATTTTTAAAAGTGCTTCTTTCTTACTTATTCAGAGGTCTGAGGGTGCTACAGGAAGAAGGAAAGGCATCATTATTTCTGTTTTACATCTGGGAAAGAAAGCTAAAGCACTGTGACATGTACATCTTCCCAGAGAAGTTAGTGGGGGATTGGTGGAGAAAAATCCTGCTTTTGCCTCTCTGTCTCTGTCCCCAGAACAGTTGGATTTTGCTGGAGCTGAATAACTGCTGAGTAGTGCATTCACAACTATTCACAAAACCCCACAGTTCCTGATTTGATTCAGCTGCATTCCTGCCCTTTTTTTGTTTGTCTTGTTTCAAGCTATTTTCTCTGCATATGAATGTTGGTGAAGGCAACTGATATAGAGGGGTACATATATTCATGGAGAAACAGGAGTCTGGAAAAGTGTGCTCATCTTCTGTTTATTATTCATGATTCACTATTCATCATTAACTTTTTTTTTTCCCCCCTCTATTCATAAAGTTTCAGGCATCCAATCAGAAGTGGAAACTGAGATGAATAATGGAAACACAGAGTTCACAGATAATGCTCAGGCTGTAATTTGTATAAGCAAATGATCTGATGAACATTTATAAATAACTGAAACATGGTATTTTGGGGGCACAAAAGAAAATCTGCCCTCAAGCAAGGAGGCAGAGAAATGAACATGATTATGTCTAGAAGCTCTAAGCAAGTAACCAGAATAGAAAGCAATCTCCTCTGATAGAACCTTACTTATCCCAGGAAGAGAGATCATTAAGCTATGAAAACCATCCTGTCTTACAAAGATAAAAGTCTATCCTTTTAGCAGCCATCTATGGGGAAAGACGGACTATTATTATGCACAACTGGATTGAGGGTAATCAGGTCCCAGGTCTAACAAGACCAGTGAAAACATTTTGTCTGCTGAGAAAGTCATTCCTACCAGTCTGCTGTTCGGAAAATCAAGGGGGGGTTACTTTGTGTGGTGCATACTTTGCTCTTGGTTGTCCAAGAAATGTCCATTCCTCAGTTCCCAACTGCTGTGTTTGCCTTAAGATGTTCAGTACTGTTCTCCAGATGTGAGCCCCTGAACAGTGGATACATAAATCTTTTCCACACACTATAGGCTAAGTGGCCTGGTAGAAACATTCAGGAACCTCCCGAAAAAAACAGCAGAAAGGCGTAGTGTCTTTAGCAGTAACTTGCTTGCTAAGACAGGGATGTGATTTTTTCAGTCATGAATGTAACAGAGCATGGATGAGGAGTCATTATCTCTGCCAGGGGTCTTATTTGTGGTATTGTGGATGTCGTTGCGCTCCATACTTTCAAACGATATGCTGTTATTAGCATCTATGACTTCAACTGTGAAGAGCAGCTAGATATTGCTCCTGCAGGACAGTGCTCAAGTAACAATCAAGATGCAAACACTTTAAGCAATCCTACCAGGATTTTGACCCAGTTTAATAGAAAAGATGTTAACATCCTGAAGGGACCCAGTTGTTCTACCTGTACCCTATCCCTTTCTCTAGGAGAACAAGTTGGAGCAACAATGATGAAAAGAACTGGGTCAGTGAAAAAAACAACTCTAATCATCACTGGCAAGACATGTCATTAACTTCTTCATGAACACATTAACCCAAACATACTCAGAGCCCCACAGTGAGCAGCACTTAAGCCCATGAAGAGAAATCCCCATACGCTGTGTGAAGTCCCTTACTTTGCTCCATCCTATGTGCCTGGCAGTGTTTCCCTGCTACACCTCACTACTTGTAGAGTAGGCAGAAGAACAATCAATCCACTTATGGCTGCACTTATTTTTAGATATTTTAGCCTCTTTTGTTTGTATGAAAGAGAACTGATCACAATGTGTCTGGAAAAAAAGGAAAAGTGAGAAACGGTGGAAGATCAAAACTCAGCCTGAGGTTAGTGAGGTGAGCTAGGAAGATACACCTTGCCAGTGTGTCCCACCCAGCTGTGCCCCAGCAGGTCGTGCTGTGACCAAGGCAGCCTGAAGGGTGCATTGGATTTGCAACAACACTGTCAAACTTGATGTGCTTTCAGCCCTTGACCCTATGTTGAGATTTGCTCACAGGGTCGGCCAGCAGGAAGAAACACAAGCAGTGGAAAGAAAGCAGGTGGGGATAGAGGTAGGAGACAGGAGATTGAAGTTTGGTTTATGGCTGGTAACTGTGGAGAGGTGGAAGGAGAAAGAATCAGGAGGAAGAGAAGGAAACACAAGTGAGAGAAAGCAGAGGTATGTATTTAGAAGGCTTTAGAACCTGGGAGGAATCAGAGATGAAAACTGATGCCCAGTGAGATGTTGTACACTGGCTTACCACCTTATGGAAGATGCAAGAAACTTATGCAGCCTAGTGTGTGGGATTCAACAGATCCATGGAAGGGCTTTATGCCTATCTGACATGGTTTAATCTCACTGGGCAACTAAGCACCACACAACTCACTGACTCATCATAATCATAAGGGTAAAAATCCCAGAAACTCATGGTTTGAGATAAAGACAATTTAATAATTGGGGAGAGGGGGCAAGAGAGAGGAAAAGAGAAAACAGCAAAGAGAAAGAATAACACCACAGCTTCCCAAAACTGAATTGATGCAGAAAAACTCTAGTTGCTCACTGCCCACTGAGTGAGGCCCAGCCACTGCCCAAGCAGTGGCATGCCTGGCCAACCTTCCTGCCCCATCCTGGTTTATTACTAAGCGTGATGTCATAAGGAATAGAACATCCCTGTGTCAGTGGGAGTCACCTGACCCAGTTAATTCCCCTCCATGTAAGCACTATTCGGAAGATCTTGAACACCTCTGCGGTATCAACACTTGTTTAATTCCAAACACAAAATGGTAAGTTGGCTTGTTGCTTTGTGTGATTTTTAAGGATCTGTAGCAAACAGAATTTTGGTTTGTCTTTACAGATCCTTCCACTTAGGAGACTTCCATTATGCCTACCTAAGGAAACCAATAATGACATAATCACATCAGGAAACTTCCCACTGAGAAAGGTTTGGGGTGAGGAGGGGCTGGTGTTAGAAGCAGATCAACGAATGTGGTTATTGCACAGCAGCCAGGGCTGTTTGCCCTAGTTTGCTCTAGTTAACTCAAGAATCATGCTTAAAACTACTGCCTGGCTTTTTTTTTTTTTTAAAGTTGTTTGGGGTTGGTCAGCAAATTTGTTGGCAGTCTTCTCTGAGAAGTTAATTAAAGACTGCTACTTAGGAACAATACTCAGGCACATGCACACAGTGCCTAGTGAGAAGCTAGCAGATGGATAAGAAGCTCAGAATCCTTTATTTTTCTAACTGGGGAATCTCCTTCTCTGCAGGACCCAAGTTCAGACAGAGGTCAGATCCTTGTTTCCTCCCAGTGAGGATCAAAGCCTGCTGAAACTGAGTAATGCATAGAGTGGGAATCAGAGCCTCTGCTTCTGGCAATAGAAACGAGAGGTTTTGCAGCTCTCCTCAGTGCAATGTTATTGATTTCCAGAGTAAGAAATTACTGCTCCTATGGTTTAAACTTTATTCTGTTCTCTGATGTTTGAAATTGGTTTGTCTTTCAAGCTATGCTAACACATGACATGTAATAAGATGATGTTGTTGTTGTTGTTAGTCAGTAAACATTTGACCTCAGCAGAGAATGTGAATTTGAAGCATTATTCTCAGAATTTGCATTGGTTTTGACTGTTACTGGTATGGAAATTATTCCAAATTTAGCATAGTAAAAGGACTGGGGAAAAGCTATTCAGTTTTTCACTGAAATTTTGGGTGAGCTTTGGTTCAGGCAGCACTTGATCAGTCAGGGAACTTCAAACAATAATGTGAAATACAATTTACCTGCTCAGTCACAAACAGACAATGGCAAGTAGAGACCTACATACACTCAGACCTACATACACTCAGTACTTGCTCATGGTTCCTGTCTGCCTCCATAGTCAGCTAATGCCATTAATATAACTAAAAATTCATCTCAGGAACAGGAACGCAATGAGAAACCTTCATTCTGATTCACATTTATTTGCCATAGCAGATCTTTCTGACTCCTTAAAATAAAATTCCTGGAGATCCTGATGCTGACTTGCATTTGGCATGTTAAGTCGTGCATGCAGAGATATAAAAAAGAGCAGAGGTGTCATGAACTTGCAGCAACTGTACTGTCAATTCAGGTAATCCCTGAAACCCAGTGCCAGCTTTGAAGAAAACTATCTCATCTTCTTCTGCTTGCTGACAACATCACACATGAGGAGAGAAACTTGGACATCCACACTGAGAAGCACAATCAGTCTGAATAACCAATAAACAATACATGAGAGAGACTCCTGAGGCAATGAAGGAACCTTCTATCAAAATTGCGTTGATTTACTTACTTGCATTCATTAAGAGTCAGGTTAATTAAAGGAGATCTCCTGCAAATTCTTCATGAGACAGATCAGTACTACTACACATTATTTCTACTGGGATCAGTGACAGATACAGCAGTTCCCCACAAAACACATCTTTACTGTAGCCTATTGCATTAGCCCCTGGTACTCACAGCACTGAAATCCATTGTGGTGCCCCTGATTATTTTGTCTCTATGGAATTCAGTGAATATTTTTGTTCTTATTAAAATGAAGATAAGTGAAACCTTGACTAGATTTAAGCAAGTACTTTTGAAGTTGCCCCAGCTCTTTTCCTTTCATCTCTTTGCAGGCCCAGCTTAAGATAATACAGACCCATAGACACACCTGTGCTCAGTTGTGCTTCTGTATCTCCATCAACTCCTCTGAGTACCCTCACAAGTGGTTGCAGAGAAGTTTTCTTTTTTGTGTAGGGTCACAAAGCATCTACCAATTTTTGTAGGAGGGGAGGTAACTACTTCATCAAAGGCTTTGCCTCAATGTCATTCTTCATCAAAGAGGCTAACTCTGACTCTTTCATTCACTGAGTTCAGAGAATTAATGGTGCATGAAGGAGATTCTTTAGCTACAGTTTCATATACCTCTTCCTGCAAGCAGAAGTCACCAACTGTAATGTTGTGGGTATCCGCAGATTATTGGATGCTGAGCTGGAACCTGAGGTGCCAAGACCTGCAAACTGATATTTTGCTGTAAGATCTCGCTCTGAGAGAGCTCTGAGACAGAATGCACAGGCAGAGTAAGGGGTGATTAATTTATTTACCCAAGAGCATAGTTGTTTTATAAGTCACCTGAGAAGGCTTTGATAGTTTATATTTCCTGGAATTGGTCTAAACTCGAAGTATTTGAAAGTGCAGGAAAAGGTTGGTGAAGGAGGTAATGCAGGTTCAGGTTCCCTTCAACAGAGAGGAAATTTAAAAACTGTTTTCCCTGTTTCCAGGTGAAAGTACAAACCCTGGGCTACTGAGTAAAAAGTGAGAAGTGGGACAAGTCCTCTTGCTGCTCTTTGTGCAAAGACAGTGCTTCCCCTGCCTGTAGGCTTTTCTTTCTCCCCTGCATTTACCTACCTGTAAAGCTGTGCAGTGTAAAGTGTATTTCAGCTCAGCCTCTACTAGGCCCATCTAGATCCTTGGTGAACAACCCCCCCCAAAAAAACTCTTTAGAAAAATCCTATTTGTGAAATAGAAATGAAGCAGCTTTTAAGGAAGCATCTAAAACCTTTTTGCACTCTTCTTGAACCCTACAGATTGTTACCTTGCAATAATTTCCTGTTTCAACTGTTGCATCCCAGCTGTCTGTATCACTAGAATCATAGAATGGTTTAGGTTGGAAGAGACCTCAAAGATCATCCTGTTCCAACCCCCCCCGCCATAGGCAGGGTCACCCCCCACTAGATCAGGTCGCTCAAGACCTCATCCAGCCTGGCCTTGAACACCTCCAGGGAG
>VWZI01003549.1:266349-281651 GCA_013396835.1 Psilopogon haemacephalus | reverse complement strand
CAGTTCCATGTCCTTTTTGTGCTGGGGGCTCCAGAACTGCACACAGTACTCCAGTTGGGGTCTGAGGAGAGGCGAGTAAAGGGGCAGAATCCCCTCCCTTGCCCTGCTGGCCACACTGCTCTTAATGCAGCCCAGGACACAGTTGCTGTCTGGGGCACGTGTGCACACTGTTGGCTCATGTTGAGCCTCTCATCCACCCAGTCCCCCAGGTTCTTTTCCTCAGGGCTGCTCTCCAGCCACTCACACCCAGCCTGGAGTTGTGCTCCCACCCAGGTGCAGGACCTTACACTTAGCCTTGTTGAATTTCATGAGGTTGGCCTGGGCCCACCTCTCCAGCCTGTCCAGGTCCCTCTGGATGGATCCCTGCCCTCCAGCAAGTCGACTGTGCCACACAGCTTGGTGTCATCTGCAAACTTGCTGAGAGTGCACTCAACTCCTCTGTCCATGTCACTGACAAAGATGTTAAACAGCACTGGTCCCAGCACTGACCAGGGCCATACTGGCTGGCTGCTGGCTCACCAACACCATGAAGCCAGCTGAAACTTATCCACCTCTTTCCCCTCTCCTTCCATCTCCACCCGATTAATTTCCTAGCAGTTCTATATTTCTGTGTGCACAGTGCTGTCTCAGGTGATCAAAAAGAACTATAAATGGCAAACAAAAATCAGGAAAAAGTCTGTTATCCCTGTTGCTTACAAGAGTTAATAAAATTTTCATTTGCATTTGGATAAAAATATCTTGCTAAATCTCATCCAAGTTTGTAAAGAAACCTGAAACCAGGCAAATGTTACTGCCAATGCTTTTATCACTGTTTACCCTGCAAAAATGCTGCACTCCAGTTATTTCCCTGCCTTCTTCCCCTCCCACCCCACCCCTTTGTATTGGTGTATTTGTGTCAGATACAAAGCTTCCAGAACACTGTATCATACCCTTCATTGGTCTGGGTGTGCTGCTTCATAGAGGGAGTTTTCTAGGAGTGGGCACAGAGCATCTGTGCTTTCAGAGTTGCTCTGACACTGATGGAATTACTCTAGATTGATCCAGGCAACAGCACTTGATGTCATAATTTTAGCAGTTCCAAACAGTGCTGCAAGTTACCAAATTCTGTTTGCTATCTAGTTGGTTTTGTTAGGTTGGTTGGTTTTTTGGTAGGTTTTTGTGCTTTGGTTTGGTTTGGTTTTTGGTTGATTGGAATTTTTTTTTTTTTGGGGGGAGGGTGGGTTTATGAACCCTTTCCTTGCTGTGATAAGAAACGGCACCAGTGAGAGTAAAGACTTTGATCCCTGCTGGGCTACTAGCTACATAAATGTATAAGCAGTATTGAAAGAAAAGAAACCATGAAAAGTGTAAATAAAGGATGGTGGAAAAACTCCACTCAGTCATCTTTTCTGCTATATGTCTGTGGCTACACTTATTTCCCAGGGGACCAAAATAGTGAAGGAATATAAGGTTCATCATAACTCTTCTATTGAGGAAGAAATCACGAGAATGGCAAATGACCATCCCTGTAAATAAGAAATAAGACTTGTGGGGAGGAGCAAATGGAAAAAAAAAAAATAAAAGAAAAAAACAGAAAGGAAGGGAAACCAGAAAAACACATAGATTCATAGAATGGTTTGGGTTGGAAGGGGCATTAAAGATCATCTAGTTTCAACTGTGTGTCATGGGAGAGACACTTTCCACTAGACCAGGTTGCTCAAGGCCAGCCTGGCCTTGAACACCTCCAGGGAGGGGGCATCCATGACCTCCCTGGTAACCTGTTCAGGTATCTCATCACCCTCACTGGAAAGAATTTCTTCCTAATCTCCAGTCTAAATGTAGCCTGTCCTCATTCATCCATCTGCAAAGACAGCAGAAGCTACAACTTTGCTCAATACTCTGATCAAGCCTATGCACATATGTGCATGTGTGTGCCACTGAGGGATCCCTCAGAGATGCCTAGCAGAAGCCTCAAGCATTGTGATGGCTGGTATCAGCATATGGTAGAAGCATGCTGCACAGTGCAGAGAGTTTCAAAACCATCAGATTCAAGTAACATCATACAGCTGTGATGCTAGTGCCCAGTCTGTGCTGGTCTGTATGGACTGCCCCAGCTCTAATTTGTACTGCTTGGATACATTGTGCATATTTGCCTCTTTTTGTGCTACCCACAAAGTTGTGTCACCCCTTCTGCTATCTAGGGTCAAGCAAAATTTTATCTGCTTCTTCACAGAATCATAGAATTGTAGAATGGTTTAGGTTGGAGGGGACCTCAAAGATCATTCAGTTCCACCAAAGATCATCCAGTCCCCACCATAGGCAGGGACACCTCCCACTAGAACAGATCATTCAAGGCCTCATCCAGCCTGGCCTTGAACACCTCCAGGGAAGGAGCAGCCACAAACTCCTTGGGCAACCCATTCCAGTGTCTCACCATCCTCACTGTAAAGAACTTGTTCCTAACATCCTGCTTAAATCACCTCTCTGCCAGTTTAAACCCATTACTCCTTGTCCTGTCATTACAAGACCTTGTCAATAATCCCTCCCCAGCCTTCCTGTAGGCCCCTTTCAAATACTGGAAAGTCTTCTGGAAGTCTTCTCTTCTCCAGGCTGAAGAGCTCCAACTCTCTCAGCCTGTCCTCATAGAAGAGCTGCTCCAGCCCTCTGATTATCTTCATGGCCCTTCACCCACTTTCTGTTCCCTCCCTTGGATGGGAAGCAGAGGGAGATGCTGTAAAATGGAATCAGTGAGGATCACCAAGGAAAAGTATTATTCTCTGAGAGCTGTTCAGTCCAGGAGATCAAGTCTCGTTGTACCATGTGAGTTCATCTGGATAGCAAGGAACTTAGAAGAGAGAGATCCTTGTTTTCAGTTGCAATGGAACCCATTAACCTTGACAGTATCTTTGGTATTGCAAAAGGATCAATTGTATATGTCTGTTTCTGTGCAGTCGGGAACCAAGTCCTGAGGTGTGCTGCTTCCTGAGCCACTCTGTTCAAACAAAAATCAGAATTTCCACTTTCCTGGTGTTTATACATCCCCAAAATCATGTGTAATGAGTTCTGAGGACCTCTGGTTTAGACTTAGCTGCTGAAATTGTACCACTCTAGATCATAAATCTCTTTTGACTTTGGTCTTAAGGGAGCTCCCCTGTTATGGTCTCTTACTTGACTTTTCATTACTCATGACTGACGACACTCACTTCACATACAATTTCTATATGGGATCCAAATGCATTGAATAAAAACCGAAATCTTTTTCCTCTTTACTTGACTGCCTTTAAACACATCTATTTTTATCACAGGTAGCTCTTGTATTTTCTCACTTATCTAAGCTGTGCAACACATATTCCCAGTTTGTGTGGGTGTCCCACCAGACACAAACTGCATTCCTGTCCAGGCACTCCTTCTGGCTTCATCCTATCTTCTCTAGAGCTTGAATTCTTCTTAATGTTTGGTTTTGGTATTTTTTTCTGATGGGTGGCAGCACTTACAGTATCAAGTATACACCTCAACTGTATCCCTCAGAACAAGAAAGAGATTTTATGCTCAAAGAAAGTAACCGAAATTAACCAAAATTAACTTGTTCAAGGCCCATAAGGAAAGCCTGTGGTAGAAGCAGTTGTTTCATCCCCTGCAACAAAGCAGAACAGTCAGGGGCTTCAAACCAGAACGATGCTCTCTCACCAGGTATGAGATTTCCCTTTCCAGAGAGCTCTTCATTCACTCACTCTCCCTTGTTCAGAATCGTAGATAATATCGTCTGGCAGAAATTCAGTATGTGCTATCCTACTGTCACTTGTAATTTTCTGGTTACAGCATAATCTTCCCTAGTTCCACAGCTGACAATTCTTCAGTTTCTTAAATCTTCCCTTGAAACCAGCCAGTGTTAGGGACAGACTATCGGACTGCCTGTTGCAGTAGAATATGAAAACTCTGCCCCTTCTTTTAACAGCACAGCCACTCGTTGATGCCCTCTCCAAGAGATCTGGATTCATAGCCAGTCCAAAATCCCTAACATTTGGCAATTGAACTGATCTAGTAAGCAGGGTTTTGGAGTTTTGGTGGGTTTTTGTGTGTTTGGGTTTTTTGTGGGTTTGTTTTTTTTTTCCCCCAACAGGAATCTGGGTCTGTCATTAGTTAACAAATATTTTTGTTAAGGTCTTAGATGGTGAGATGAGGAGTTCATATAGTAAAGTCTCCAAACTCCAAATGGCTTTGATAAACTGAAAAAAAAAAAAAAACCAAACAAAAAAAACCCATGCCTTGGAATCAAAATGATGCCATTAAATAGGGTACGTAAAACACATGTAGGCTTAATCAGATGTATATTTAAAGCAGAAACAAAGTGAGCTGGTCTGCAGAACACAAAAAAAGACAGAGAGTCTCAGCCAGAGCAAATGCAAACACAAAAAAGTAGGCCAGGCATGTGAAGTATTAATTTTGTTATTTTCCCTGCTTTTGATGACTTGAGTATTGTGTCCTGTTTCGCATGTTGCATCTCAGGAAAGTTTGGTCTAACTGAAAAGAGTCTGCAGGAAACCAGTCTGACTGCTCAGTAGTTGAGGGAACACAAATTACGTGGGAAAAAAATGAGCAGACCCAGGATGTTTCTTCTAGACTGACAGGGATTATAATTGCCAATATCCAACTCTCGCTGTATTACTCCCTGTAGTTAACATCGATTACTCTCTGAGTAGACTCTTTAAACTTAGATGCTGACTTCAAGCCATTCCACCCTGAATTCAGTTGTCCACCCAAGTAACCGGGAAACCTTGTGTATCTCCTCTGAAAATATTCCGGAATGCTTGGAGTATTAATTTAGTAGGAAGGAAGACTTCCACAATGTCCATCATAACCCCAAACCATGACATTTCTTCTGAGCATTTCCAGCTCCTTTCATGAATGAAACTTCTCTTCTGGCATTTGTCCATCTCCAGTCATCCAAACAGCCTTCAGTAGTTTAATTAATGAGTAACAACACAAGATAGCTTTCACCTATTTGCCCTCATCACTTTTTTTTTTTTAATTTGATGGGATTCATTTTTTATTTCCAAATGTAATAAAGCTCAGAGACATGAGTATTAGCATAAGCTTATGGGGCCTAACATTTCATTACTCACACAAAGCTTTTCTAGATGAGACTTGTAAAAACAAAGTCTGTTCTCTTATAAGTTAAAGGGCTGGTAGCACATTGAGTAAGGCTGGAGATACCTGAGATATTGCTTCAATTTCTATAACCTTGGAAACATTTCCTCTCCTGCCCCCCACGGAAAAGTCTGATTAAAAAAAGAGACCTTGGCTAAGCTCAAAACAATCTCCAAAACCCTATAAATCTTTATTAAATTCTTTGCTAAAACTCAGCTGAGGTGGAACGGAGACACACTTTGTTCTGGCTGTGTTTTTGCTACAAAGTACTCGGGGGCCTGTAATAAGCACAGAGCTCATCTGTTGCTAATGATCTGGAGGAAGGACTCTTCCACATTGAGAGACTGTATTAGAGGCACTGTGCTGCAGTAGTAGTGTTATCCTTCATCTGCAGCTTTGTTAAGGCCAGACATTTGATACGTATGTAAAACACCACTTACATATGGTGCTGTAGCTTATGGCTCCTGGGCCACATTCAGCCCGTGGGACAACGTCCATCTGGCCTGCAGCCCTGGAGCTCAGAAATTGCATCCATGTGGGTGCAGTGCTCTGGGCTGGAGAAAAGCTGCTAGGCAGTTTTTTTGGAGGGCCAAACACTGAAGTCCTTGGAGAAATGCTGCCACCTTCATTTGGCTTATGAGCAAGGTCAAAACCGAAGTCCTCACCTACTACTAAAAAGCAGGATGTAGCCCGTGTTTGGTGATGGAGGAGATGGAGTAGCTGGCTCAGGAAGGGCTGCTCAGGCATTGTGGACCTCTCCCTCCCTCTAGTGGTTTGCCTACATAGGAAAATTGTTGTACATCTACTGCAGGTACCTCTGTGCTGAAGGACTTGGTCCACAGGTTCAAGTATTTGCAGGTTCAGTTTTGTATTGGTCCATGGCTCTCATGGTGGAACCTTGCCACCATGAGAAGTCCTAGCAGTGTGGAGCCAACAACTGTGGCCCTTGAGGGATCCAGGAGTCCTGGGCAGCCTTAGTGTGGCCCTATTAATCCTTGCTATCAACAAAACAGCATCAGACATTGTTAAGAGTTAGAGGTTCTTGCGATTTTGGTGGCTGCAGCTGATTTTACAGGATCAAGGGATCCATGCCATAAATCCCTGCTGACATCTAACAGGATTGCTAAAAATATTATCCAAATTCATGAATAATACCATTTCTATGATACATTTATAGAGAATAAGGTCACCATGATCTCAAGAGTTTTTGGCTTCACAAAGGAATGGTGCAAAGAAAGAAAAATAATCTGGTATAGAAGCCCAGACAGAGGGAAGGAAGGTTTCTGATGTGAGATGTTACAGGTTTGCTTGGCTTCACAGCTTGGATTATATGCTGCATCTTTCAAGGTATTTGGATCTGACAATTGAGTTGCTCTCTTATTTTATGTTTTCAAGGTCAATGACTTCAAAGCTGGGTTTAGAAATATTAGAGAGAGGAGAATGGGTGTGAAAAGAAAAAAAAAATAAAAAGAGAGATGGGAAAGATGGGCAAGGGTGGAAACAAGCTGAAAAACCAATTTCAAAAGTGTTTAAAGAGTCTGCATCTGCATTCCTGTTCAGCTGACAGAGTATAGTCAACAAGAGCTTAGTGTTGGTTTTCGTGTGCTAGAATTGCTCCTTAGCCTTATGTCATGCTGCACTGGCAAATACGTGTTCCCTTCCCTAACTCCTGTGGCTGTGGAAAAGAGGCCTCTAGGGGTCCTTGGATGGTCTCAACATACCCAGCCAGACACTGCTGCGATGCCTTCTGAAAGCAAAACTGGAACCTGACACCTCCTGCGTTACCAGCTTCATTCAGCAGTAACCATTAACTCATTACAAAGAGATATGCATGAAAATATGGCCAGTGCTTTACAATGGTGACTGCAATGCATCAGCGGAAATGTTAGCGCGCTGGGGAAAATGTGACAGATTCTGTGAGTCAGGCCCTTGAGACAAACACTAAAAGTACCACTTAAAAGTTATGCCCAATTCTAAATCTCTTCGAGCACAAACCGAGCCAACAAAGAAGTGCTGCATCAAAGTGCTACAAAGAAAAAGAAGTGCTGCAGTGTTTCTAGTACAGGAGAGTAAAAGCAGGCAAACAGCTTGATTAAATCTGATAGACACCATTACTTTTGTTCCAGCAGCAAGCACAATTCAGATGGTGCTTTCATCTCTCTTTTACCTCCTTGTAAAGGTCCAAAAATAACCCCAGAGAGTGAGAAGTGCAATGTGTTGTTTCTTCCTGCCAGGATAGCGAGGCTGAATCAAACCTGCAGGGCTGTCCTTCTTTTTGACAGAGAGCGATGCTGTTAGCCCTGCCATACAGAAAGGAAATTGAGGCACATGGGAGGCCAGGTAACTGGTCCAACATCACCAAGAAAGCCTGGGGTGAATTTGAAAGCAGATTCTTTTGTATTGGGGGTTCATACCTTAGCCACTTTGCCCTCCTTCCAGCCTGACTGTATGATAAAGCCTACTGCTGATGGATTGCAAGCATTTTCTCAGTAAGCATGTATTTATTTGTTCTACTCAAAGTGTGAAATGTGCTCGGTGTTACTGTGCATTAACTGACAGATGCGAATGGGAACCTAAGTTTCAATCCAGATAACTTCTTTGTCTCCTGAGTTTTAGGAAAGCATTTGCTACTTCGACTCAGATGAAAGAGTCTTAACCCTAATCTTCTGCTGCCTGCTGCAGCGGCTATTGGATAGCTGGAGAATAAAAGAAACAGAACAAATATAGACTGATCCTTCTCTGATTCATTCTCCCATTATTCAGCATGAGTGCTTAGTCATTTAAAACCTTCCTTGGTAAAATAAATTAAGCATATATCCTTTACATGATATCAAGACCAGTATCAGTCACTGATTTTATGCATGTGTACTTATTTTAATGTACTAATTGGCTGATAATAGATGTCTGATAGTTTTCTGCATCTGCAAAATGTCACACAACATTTAAAAGCAGTATCTGGTATTTATTGGAAACATTTCATAGTTAGTATTTGCATGCTGCTTTCATTTTGGTCTTCATTTCCCCTTACAATCTAGAGGTTTGTACTCTTCAACATACATTTAAGAATTCAGAGTTCATCCTGAAGCCAAAATGTTCTCAGAAATGCCCTGGATCAAAAAGAATTATGTTTTCTGTCATATTCAGACACCCAAATTGTTCACTGTTCCATTTCTGGAAATATTAAAGCCTCACATTTATCAGTAGGTCAGGCAGCTGCAAATCTAAACTGTGCCCATGTTGAAATGTCTCTTTTTAAAGTAGGAAGCAATTTGAACTAATTTGTCCTTGGCCTCTTATGAGCTCAGACTACCACTTGAGTCCAATTATATGCTATGTCTTTGTGCTACTGACCTGCAGTCTACAGGGAGCTGAACCAAGAGCATCTTGTCTACTTCCCAAAAGGATTTTGGGATAATGATTTTGAATGTCTAGTGTGACGTGAAGCCAATGATTTCATCTTTGGTATTTCTGATTTATGAGCACTATTAGGCAGAGGCAGAGAGAGAGCAGCCTGTTGTAAAGGTATTTTAAAGTATAACATTTTTATGCCATTAATAATTTTTAGAATCTGCATTACAAAGTAGGTGGTGTATGCATCCAACATTTCCCATGCAGTCCCACATCTCTTTAGCTTGGGAGGTTAATTTTTCAGCTTAACTATACAGGATTTATTAATGGTGATTATTATACTTCAGTAATCAAAGGCTCAATATAAACCTTAATATAAGTTTAAGAGATGCCACAACATGATGCCTTTTAACACAGAAACCTTGGCATCAAACATGAAACTAGGCAAAAGTAAAAGAAAACATGAGCAAGGTGGCACAGCTGTGCTCTGCTCAACAAAACATGCTTTGAATGCAGTCTTCTTTGTAGCTAGCCAGGAGCTTGCAGGATAAGAAACATCCATAGGTGTCTTTGACTTACTTCTGGTAGGGCTTTAGGACTAGGCCAGTTGCAAACTGTAGTTGTTTCCCAAGGCAGAGAGTCTGGAACAGCAACAGGGAACAGTCCAGGTTATGCATTTCTTGCAGATTTCAGCCTGAAGGCAGGTAGTGAATGCACCTTGGCCTGTTAAAACTGTCCCTTAGCAGAGTTGGTTGTAATCAATCTTCTTGCTGTTAAATCCCTCTCCTGTTAGTGTAGTCCCACCAGTTTCCTAAAATTTATTTTGGCAATTTTACAAATCTTTGAGGCATGCAAAAGTCACACAGTTAGCAAAGTCAACCATGAAGTGACTGAACATTTTAATTTCTTTCTAAAAATGAAATAAAATATTTCCTCTTTATGTTGTTCAGCTTTCATATTTGATATAGATGTCTTAAAAGAGAATAAAGCATAAATTACTCCAATATGGATTTCATTAATAAAGTCATGAAAACATTGAGCTTCTGTTGGTTCAATATCTTCTTTGAATTAATTTGAAACAGTTCATCTCAGACTATTCCCTGAGTGTGGAACAAAAAAAAAAGAAAGGGAAAAAAAAAAGTGCTTCTCTTTGCACTTCCTCAAGGTTAGTTATTAAGGTGAAATGTAGATTATATGAAACAATCAATGCAGCAGCACCCTCACAGTTATTAAGGGGAAATAAATATGGATTACAGATGTGCTGTCTCATTGCAAAATAAAGTAGGTGATTTATAAATTTCCAGTTATCACTTTGAAATACCAGTCCTCGCAGAGCAGCCCAACTGGATTTATTTTGAAGGAATGATCTGGAGCAGAAGGTTTTACAGCTTGCTGTTGTTCTCCTTGAAAGCACTGAGACAAAACAGTGTATGCTATAAATCACATGCTGTATACCAAACATTGTTTACATGTTTTCAAGAGAGTTGCTAAACTAGCACAAAAGGGACAAAATTCCTGTTGGCTCTTGATAGAGATACTTTAGGAATTACATTCTAGTTTCTCTCGGGGAGCATATTCATAAATCAATTTGTGGTTTAATCCCTACAGAGAACGTATTTCTTCTAAGAACCTCATCTGTTTCTTTGCGTTTGAAGACAAATGTAATTGATTTTATGAGGCTGATCTTTTGATCAGATTAGTTTACAGGATTAGCCTTTTATCATCACCAGGATTTGTTTTCCATGATGTATTTATTTAGATATTTTATAAGGGGGGTTTGAGCAACTGTCTCTTAAAAGAGTAGAATTTCCAATCAGGTTTTTAGAAGGCAAATTTGCATACGCAACAAATGAGATGCTGGTTAAGGTTCACCAAGAGCCAAACTCAGTCATGTATCTCATGAGAAGGCTGAAAGTGATCAAGTCAATTCAATTTTCCAAGGCATGGCCTGTGCCACCTGTATAGGAAGGTTGACTTGAACTGTAACTTTGAGGACTCCTGGAGAGGCAACTAAACAGTTGGGAAAATATGAAGCAGAAATTAAGCAAACAAGTGGAAGCTGATAGAATTTTAAAGCAAAACCAATATCCAACAACACCCAAAACAACCAGATGCACTGATTTTTGTAACAGTCCAACCACTAAACTTCAGTTTGAAACTAAAAAGGAAGGAAAATGTAAATTAAAAAGAGAAAAGGAAATTTATAAACTCTTTGTTTCTCCTGAAAGATGCATCTCTTTCAAATCTTTCACATGCCATGTCTGAAGCAGGTTGCAAGCATCAAATCACATTAAGCTCATCTCACTCTAATGCAAGTTGAAAGATACAGCCTGAAGTGATGCATTACAACGTGACTTGTCACATGTGGGAGATTTTAAAAGAAAGCAATTTACTGATAAAAACAGCACAGTTAAACAATGGCTGGTTTGAATAAAAATGCAATATTTTCATGACGTGTCTCACTTTGGGGTCATGGGAGATCCTTTGGTCTGAGGAGGGGATTAGTTTCCTGTCTGCTGGGAAATGACTAAGGTAGGTGAAGAAACATTCTACATAGCAGCCGTCCTCTGCAAAATCTGTGGTTTAGGAAGCCAGTGCCTATAAATGAATGCTTCCACCACTGCAGTTGTCAACGTAGCCTTAGCAGAAAAGCAATGTTTGGGAAAGTTCACACTACAAACCTCTGCCAATTGGGGTCATTGGATAACTTTGAGGCTCTCTCATCAATAGTCCCTGTGCTCTGCTCTAATTCCAGTTTAGGAAGGCATATCAGGTAATGGATGTTCACACAATAATCTTGGTTGCATGCACTTGTTTTCCTTGCTTGCTGCTCTTTCCTTGCTCACTGCAGGCACTTCCCCATGGACCACAGCAGTGAACAGGACTTAAATATCCTCACAAGTCCAGAGAGAGTGTTAGCTGCACAAGGGGTGTGCCAGGCTTCCTTTAACAAGGTTTTAATTCCTCACACATCCTGGTACTTTCCAAAAATCCCCATTCTTCGAAGCTAGATGCTACACATTTCCCAGTTGTACAAACCATTAGGTCTCTTCAGGCTCAGACTGGGCACACAGACATGGCAGTAGTGACCACAGGAGTTAGGCTTGTTCAAGCAAAGCTTTACCTATTGCTCTTCCTGACAGCACCAGCTGGTTGTTCCAGCCTGTGCTGCCATCACCTGCACCTACAGTAAATGAAAGAGGTATGGAGTGAGCCTGAGTGGGGTGTCCAGCTGCACAAATGCCATGTGCTTAGCAGAGGAGCTTAATATAAACTGTTGAGATAATCCAGTACAAGGGAAACACGAGCTATGTGAGAGGAGAGGAAAGGGCAAAGGCAAAGGGACTGCATGGGAGGGAAGGGGAGCAGAAGCACTGTTTATCTAGGAAAATGGATGGGGAGGGCAAGAGTTCAAGCGGCAAGCAAAAACATCACCAAAATAAAGGACAAAATCCTGTTTGCTTTCCCAGATGACAATGGTAATGATGAAATGATTCACAGCATGGTATTGCTGATAGAGCTAGACTCTCTTTGTGCAAGGGGAGTGAGTCTCACATCACCTCTCCGAGCTGACAGGGCCCTGTGTTCAGACACTGTGTGGTTATTGTTCTTACACACAACTATGGAATATGGGAAAGCTGTTTAAAACAGAGATTTCAAAGTCTTCCTCATTTTGAATTTAAGAAATCACGGTGAAAAATTAAAGCACACATTTTTAACAAGTGAAACCAGTGTTTATTTGTATAAATCCCACTATATCATCACACACCTCGAAACCCCTAATGTGATTGACAGTGTACTTAAGCCAAGCTGGGAATCACAAAGGTTAGACTTCAAGGACAGTTTAGCAAGCAGCAGAAAGACATTTGCATATGTAGTGTCTGAAACAGGAACACAGAAGAGGAAGACAAGGATCACTGAGTCCAGCCATGGTCACTGGCAGGCATGTCACAACAATTGGTCTCTGCTCTTTACAATGCACAAAATAGTTCTGTGCTCCCCATTACCAACTGATGGGGTACACTGAGAGAGAAAATGCCACAAGTGTGTCAGAGAAAGAGATCATAAGAAAGACAAAAATCATGACTGCCCTCATGTCCTACCATAGCTATCTAGCACTGCAGTTCCTAAGGCACAGTTTTCACGGCTTTCATTGGACATTGAGGTACTTGGCACTGAGGCCCAGACCTGTCTCTGTGTATAAGCAAAGGGGAGAGATGTTAACATTTTAGTGCTAAAGACATTGGGATGGCAGCAAAAGAGATGGAAAGAGATGCACGTGTATGTGTTTGTCTGCAAAGGTTATGGCCTCGAGTCTTCATATTCATAGAAACATCCAGAGGTTAGAAAGAACGTACACATGGTTGTGCTCCAGCCATAGAACATTTAATTCTTAAAGAAAAGAAAAGAAAAGAAAAAGTACATTCTGTGAATAAAATTCTTGTCTTATGCAAAACTGCATCACTTTAATGATGTATTGTCAGAGATGAATTCGGGTCTACTCATTGAAATCAGTTTCAAGTGACTAGAAAACCCCACAAGCAATTTTAAATGGAAGAAAAAAAAAAACAGAAAAAAAAAGAAGAACTGGTAAACAAAAACATCTGGTAGATTAAGTTCTACATGTTGAGCTTTTATTAGGAGTAGTTGATGTAACGCTAAGGGAGAGCTTGGATGTAAGCAGTGTTCATTTACATATGGTGCCTGACCAAGAGTGGTAAAGAAACACAGGCAGGCAGAAAAGCCACTGTGAGACTTCTTTAACAGCAGGCTTGAAATGTGCTGCTTTTCCAAGTATTTTTGCAATCCATGATTGCAATTTTCAGGAAATTAACCAAATGGTAAATTCCCCCCCACCTTTTTATACTTAGTGTCTGCAAGTTAGATATCTACATTGACTTCATGTAGATGGGCTTGTAGATTTTTGGTCATCCAGCTTTCATCAGAAGATCTAGACACATTCTGAAGGCACTTCATCTGTGATACGTGTCAGCCTGAGAAACAAACTTGTTCCCAATTGAGAGCTTGCACGTAAGAGGTACTCTTCCAATGAAAACACTATCATGAACAGTTTCACTCTGTTTAAAAAAAAAAAAAAAAAAAAAAAGTAAAAAGTAAGCCAACTCCAGCCAACCAGCAAACTCAGCAAGAGACCTGAGAGAACCTTTGTTATTGCTTTAATAAGAAAAAAAGGCCCTGGACTACAACCAAAGGTGCCAACACTCTCAGTTCGTTTATGTTAATTTATATATCCTCACCTTAAAATATACTCTTGGCATTCCTAATTATGGCAATCATAGAGCTGTGCAAACATGACTTGCTTTGTTAATGCTCTGCAGACCATTGTAAAACAATGGGCATTAACCCTGATGAAACACTCAGGAGCAGTTGATCCAGGTCTCTGCTGAGTGGGCTGGGTTTGCCCAGGGTTTTGTGTACCTGTGCTGCAGGCACATGAGAGTGAAGGAAGCTCAAGACAACAGTAGCACAAGGATTTCTGCCACCTCAGACCTCCAGAAAGGCCTACCATCAAGGACTGATGCCCCATATGTTCTTCCCTTCTCCTCCTGCTCTAAGACAAGGGCATGAGGGATACAAGGGTGATGCTGTTACCTCTTGGAAGCAATGGTCACGCTGCAACACACCAAGGACGCGCAGGCTTTCATGGACCTGGAGAGCACTGGTGACTCCATCAATGAAGCCATAAAGATGGCAATGTTCATGTGGACTGCAAAAGCTGATGCAAGCATCATTCTGTCAGCACAAAGAACCTTCTTTGGAAACAGTTGTGAGAGAGTTATCTTCTTTAACCAAAAATGGATGCGAAAAATATTTTATATCATTTTCCTCCATTGTCTTTGTCTAGAAGTGTTATCCCAAACTAGCAGCTTTGCTATTGAATTGCGCTTTCTCAAAAAGAGAGCTTGAAAGGCTTTTCACTGTGTATGTTCTTGATTATTTTTATTTTTAGGCTTCTACCCTCCGAAGTCTTATTTAAGCCAATAGTGACATTAATCAGAACCGGATTGCTTTACTTATATGAGCAAGAACTACTCAAAGCTTTATCAGATTGTGTCCAAGATCCAAAACAGAGAAGAATATGTAAGCCAAGAGTTTGTGGACTTCAACACTTTCCTCACTTTTAAGCAACCAAATCACACCATAAATAAAATAGACTAACAGGATAATTAAACAGCCTGAATGTAGCAAGGGGGAATATTTCAATAACAAATATTGCTACCCATATACCTCAACAGAATGTGCTAAAGTAAACAAAATGATAGCATAATTATAGTCGTTCCAGTTATGTTAATTAGGCTATATATACGCTTCATTGATAAGCAACTGTGGTGCAAAGAAATGCTGTAAGCCTGATATTTCCTCACTTAGCAGCTTTGTTGTGCATATGCTGCTGTTATGATCTTGGTTACATTAATGCAGAGAAGGAAAAAAAAAAAAAAAAAAAAGGGAACCAACCTCAACCCTAAAAATAATAGTAATAATAATGATGATGATGATGAGATGCATCACAGCATGCACAGTGCAAAGTTCAAGCTGCACAGCCGGGTGTGATGTTCCTCTAACTCTTGCATTCAGATTCCCAGAGATGGCTGCCAGCAAGGCTTCCCGAGACAACACCATCCCCATAAACCCAAATACATAGCAAACACCACAGCTCCACAGTGCTCCACAGAGGGAGCCCCTTGCACCTGTGTTGTGCTGACTCCGTAGCTGTAATTTCTCAACACTCTGAAAGCTGTTGTTTTGGATTGCAGCTGCTCAGATTTTAACATCACTCTTGGTTTAGTTTTGGTTTGTTTTTTTTT
>VWZI01003549.1:140941-265909 GCA_013396835.1 Psilopogon haemacephalus | reverse complement strand
TAATAGGATAATTATTATACAGATATAATAGTTATTATATAATTATTATTATAATTTGTTATTATCTATTATTATTCATTATTACTAATTTTGAATGTTTCCGATTGCTGGGGAAAAAAAAACAAAACTAAAATCAAACAAACAACCAGCATGAAAACCCCAAAATATCCCAGTTTCTGTATTTTAAATATTTTTTTCCCTGGTCATTAAGCTTTTGCTACTATTTGCTTCACACACAAAGTTTGGCATACCTCTTAGAGAATGGTACAAAGGTCCCTCAAACAGCCCTATCCTCACCATGCTCATATTATGCTGTTCTCAGCTCTCTTAACAATTGGTGTGCAGGTTGCAGTGGTGTGTAGATGAGATGCTCACTGTACAGACACAACTATAGTGGAGAATTAGGCTTAACTTTTCAGGTGAATGGAAAGCTCAGGGGAGGATCATGCTGGAATATATGCACTTCAGTGATGCTGGAAGGAGTCAGAAGACCAAACTCTTCCATTTTGAATAGCATCTTCTGCAAAGCAAGTTATATTTTTACCTACATCAGGCAGTTCTTCTCCTATCTCCATTCTGTTGGTAGGGGTCCTGACCTTTGCATCTTGGCCTTGAGAGTGCTTTGGAGAGGATACTGCTGTTTGCTTAATTTCTAGTTTTGCTTTCCATGAACATTCGCAACCACATCTGAAATGTTAAGAAATTCGTGAGACTGGTATAAAACATTTTAAAAAACCAAACAAAACCCCCCAAAATACTAATACACCCCACCCCCAATTTCTATTTTATTCAGCTGCTGATGTAGCTATCACATTTCAGAGCAATTCATCTTTCTTCATGGAATGTAACTACCCCAAGTCAATCTCCTGGCTTGTTTGGCTCTGAGACCAAGTTGTGGACTAAGTTTTGCACGGTGAAATGAGGGTGGGCAGCAATAATGACAAACCATCCTCTGAAACAGATACTTAAAGCAACATGCAGAAACATTTGCTTTGATGTTGCAAACATTAAATGAAAATAATTATAAATCCTCAAGCATCACCATTCTGTAAAACTCTTTTTCCCCCTACTCCATAGATCTACACTCTTTTGAATATTTCAAAATGAGGGTTTGTATTTTTTTGGCTAGATATTTGATCTGAATTGCTATATCCCAATCACACCAAACTCTCATCTTCCACTTTAAGAAGAGAAACTATTTTAAAAATAAAATATGCAGATCTAAACAATAACTCCAGAAATAAGGAAAGATCTTCTCCAGATTCTACAAATAATGAGGTCAATCCTGCAGGATACTCAGCATTGACTAATATTCACCCAAAAAAACCCAAAGAATAACTTTCAGGAGGCACCCAATAATTCCTTTGCCTGAGTGCATGCCTGGAAATTTGAGTCATAATTAAATGTGCATGTGGCATTTTTCACAATATGTTGTGTTTGTGGTTTTAATTATCATCATAAGCACCACAGTTAATCTGTAGTTCAACATGTGAAAACGTTTATATAGTTTTACATGAGGATTTGGTGACACATACAAACATTTAGGTTTAAAGGAATGATAAGAGTTTGGCCCTCATCATTTTATGAACCCTTACATCAGCCATCTGCAGACCCTTCCCTGCTATTTTGCCACCTGCAATTTGGCCACCCAAGCTCTTCGTCTTTCTGACTTCAGTGCCTCTAGTCAGCAAGAGAGAGAAATCCTTCTCTGTCCAACTGCAAAGAAGCAGCAAAAGTTAGGGCCACTCAGAAGGGGAATTTACATGGTGACAAACCCACCAGATATCAGTGTATAAGAAGTATTTCTGAAATGATAGTGCTCTTGGTCAGTGGTTAAGACTGAAGGTGGATTTTTTTCCCCAGCACATGAACAGCACCTTGCTTTGCAGAGGCTCTTCCTTTTCTCACATCCTTAACCCTGGCTGAGGGGTAGAAAAAATACATTGGGGATGGATGCAGAAAGGTATAGGAAATCACTGAGCACAGGCACTTCTTCGGTGACTCAAAGGCTGTGTTGCATCACACTGCCAATCATGGGTCTACCTGGTTGCCAGCCCCTGGGAATGCTGAAATGCCACAAGTCATGTCTTTAACCACCTCCCAAGGGATGCTGGCACTGACAGTGTACAACTGATTGTGCCTGCACATTTGGAAACAAAAATTATTACTTTATGAAAGGGACATACTGAAGAAATAGAAATTAGGACATCCTAAGTGATGGTACTGCAGTAGAAAGGTTACTGAGGCATATCAGCAGGATATGCACCTGGCAGAGTGGGCTCCTATGGCTCCAAGAGCAATGCTGTGACACTTCACATTTGTGCTCTTGCCACTGGGATTGCCCCACAGACTAACCTGCAAGACCAGATCTTTCCTTCTTTCTTTTTCACCCACCTTTTAGAGGAGACAAACTTAACTGCTCATCCTGAACCCAAAGGGGTCCATTTCCTGTCTGATGAGGTGGAAGTCAGTGACCTCTTCAGAACTGCCCACAGACCAGCAACCAGAAATAACAATACAGGATAAATCTTCATAAGGCAAATCAGGCAGCAATCAGCAAAACTAGTGTGCACTGAGCTTCTCATCTTGGACATTTAGAGGAAAAGAACACTGATACCAGCAGTCAGCTTTTTTCTCTAACACCTTTTTATTTCTGGTGGCAGACATGGCAGAACTATCTATGGGCTTGAGTTATTTGTGCTGCAAGCTGCTAGAGGCCTTCTAGATAAAAGGAATACAAAGTGTGGGGGAGAAATGTTGCAGGAAAGAGCAGTAAGACATAATATAGTTACAGAAAACAGTTAATGGAACGTAGATTTGTGTTTTTTTAAAAGCTAAGACTTGTAGGAAGATTTTTTCTTCTCTGCAGATAAGTAGCATGGTCAACCCAAGTTTCATACAAACAGTTTGAAGGTAATGGAGTGTATGTTTTAACCACAAAACAGAAGCTTGAGGAAATCCTTGCTATTCATTCTTAAAATCTTTGTGTGTAATCCATGGGAGCCAGTAGTAATCTGTGCCCCACCAATCAAACTTAAAAAGCAACCCTAGAATCTAGAAGACCAAAAGGCCTCCCTCTTTCCATCACAAAGACATTCCTGAATTCTGTAATACCTCCATGTCCAGTATCTCCAATGCTCCACGTCCAATATTATTCAGTATTTCTCTAAGACTTAGATCACATGTGAAACTTTTAATCACAAAGGCATTACTGAATTCCTTAACATCCCCATGTCTGGTATTTCCAATATTTCCATGTCCAAAATGCTCCAGTGTCTCTCTAAGGCTCAGATCACAGGTGAGAATACACAAACAAGTTGTTCACTCTTAAATCAGTTCTTCTAAAACACTATTCAAGCATAACCCAGCAAAACAAAACCACTTCCTTCAGCATCACAAGCACAACCAACAGCACTGGCATGATGAGGGAGGCAACATAAATCTGAACATTCACGGAAGCCTGCAGAGCAAACCAAGGGGGCATAGCTTAAACAGCTGTGAAGAAGCCTCTGTGTGTATCAATTCGATACCAGTCTTCAGTGTGCTAGAACTGGCACACATTCCCATAAACCCAGACTATATAACAATGCATTTAGTTTGCTCTGTTTCCAGATAAATAATATAATATTTCAAAAACTCTCTCTCATAATATTTTAGCAGTATTACTTGGTGAAAATATAAGAAAGAAAGAATGCACCACTACTGTGCATGTAGATCTGTGTGCTCATAACAACAACATTTTAGTTCCAGGAAAAGATTTTACTCTTCCTATTTGTCTGTCCTGATTCCTTTGTGGCTGATACGGTCATATCCATGCTATTGTGCATGTAGATCTGTGTGCTCATAACAACAACATTTTAGTTCCAGGAAAAGATTTTACTCTTCCTATTTGTCTGTCCTGATTCCTTTGTGGCTGATACGGTATATCCATGCAATAGCTTAGTACTGTAAGCTATTGCTTACAGTTTATTCTAAGCAGCTCTTCATTGCAGCCAGCAGGCTGGTTATTGAGTTCACTGTAACAACAACAACAGCATTCTTATTATGGGTCTATTCAATGTGCTCCTGCACACAGCAGTTTGCTGTCTTTTTTTGCTAATAGATAAATAAAGTAATAATCCATTGGAGATTAATGTTATTATTACCACAGAAAATGTCCCTTTCGTTTAGCAGTTTCACTTTAACTGGGATGAGCAATACAGGGAAACTAATGAGGGCTGTGCAATGCAAAGGCTGACAAAAATATCCAGGGGGAATATTCTGGGACATTTTAAAGCTCCTAGATGCTCACAGTCATCTGCCAGCAGTTATCGCCCTGCAGCAGGGATGGCAGAAAGGAATGTGTGCCAATGAATACCCCCGAGCAGCATCCTCAGCCACAGCACAAAGTCACCTTCACTAGCCATTTCGGTCTGTGTCTGCAGGGACTGGTGGCCCCAAAGGCATGGGCACTGGCTCCCTCCCACCCTAGCACTTCAGCCCTGACAGAGAAAACCCAGCATGAGAGAACATTTTAAAATCAGCACAGCAGCCTTTTGTTCATATTGACCTCCACATGCACCCAGGAAACAGGACAAAGATAAACTAAACAGGGGGGCATGTAAAGGTCTCACCTGAAGTATTGCATCCTTGTCTGGAGCTCTCAATACAGGAAAGATGGGCCTGGCAGAGAGGGTCCAGAGGAGGGTCATAAAAATTATCAAGGGGTTGGAGCACCTCTGCTACAAAGACAGGCTGAGGGAGCTGTGATTATTCAGCCCGGAGAAGTGAAGGCTCTGGGGAGACCTAACAGTGGCCCCTGAAGGGGACCTACAAGAAGGATGGAGTTACAAAGTGATACGATGAGGGTCAATTCCTTCAAAACAAAGAGATTTAGATTGGATGTTAGCTACAAGTTCTGCACCACAAGGGTAATAAGACACTGGAACAGGTTGCCCAGGGAGCTGTTGGGACCCCATCCCTGGAGATGCTGAAGGTGAATCTCAACAAGGCTCTGGGCAACCTAATCTAGTTAAGGATGTCCCTGCTGACTGCAGAGAGGGTTGGATTAGATGACCTTTGGAGGTTCCTTCCAACCCAGACCATTCTGTGATTCTGAAGACTTCCCAGCATATGTACCAGAAGGCCTTTACTAGAATCCTTTGAGACTTTTGTGGCAAAGTCTGTGACTGTTTATTTTCTTAGAGATCAGCTCTGGATCTCAAATACTCTGAGGACTGCATGTAATAGTTTGAGGCTTATTGGAATATTCTAATAAGAGAAATTAGATCATTTGTTGTAAAAGAATAATAAAGTCTGTATTGTTCACTGGTTTGCTAAGAGATATAAAAAGCCAAAGTATAAAAAATGCCTTCTTCTTGGCTCTTGAGCACTGGATCTGTTTGCTGCTCCTTCGCTCTGTTCCAATCTCTTCCACTCACCTTGACTGAGCAATAACTCTTGAGCTTTGCTGGCTGCTTTCTGCCTGGGGAGAGAGAGGGTAGTTTTGGTCCCTTCTGGGCTTTCTTTGCCCAGGGTGGGGGGAATTAAATTTCTGCATTATTTCTAAATTGTCTATAATTGTAAATACATGTAAATATATTGTGTATATGCTTGTAAATTTAGCTATGCTTTAAAATATAGCTTTATCTTACTGTCATGGTTTTACTGCCGACAGAATGAAAACTCCCAAACGAATTGGAGAAAATAACAGAATTATATTTTGGATAGAGAGATGCATGAAAAAAAGTTACAAAGCAAATATAGAAGTAATAGCAACCCCCTTGAATTTTGTTCCCATCCCAGAACTAAAACTTATTAACCCCAGTGCTCCAGTCCTCCCCCCTCCATGCCTCTGCCATTCCTAGACCCCAAAAGAGACCTACCCACTTACATATTTACCCCATAACAGCTCCTGCCCAGCCATGCCTGGAGGGGGAGGAAAGGAGAGCGAGCTGGCTTTGCCCTGAGCTTAGGAACAGATAGCAGAATTATGAGACTGAATAACATTCTCCTCTAGTCCCTAGAGGAGTTTTAACCCTATAATTCCCAACCTTGGACACTTACTTCCAATCCCTCTGATCTGGTCTGGTAAATTTTACCTGGGGCAGCGGTGGGGAGCATGAGGGGAGGTAAGGAGAAGTTTCCAACCCACCACACTGCAATAAATAGGAATACAGCTGAGAGAATTCTTCATACCCTAATGCAGCTGACAAACACCCAATCATCCTGGCCTGCCCTTTCACATGATTCCAAGGGCAGGACACTTCTATTAAAGTGATGGCAACAGGCCCTGGGACATGCACTGTTGTGTCTGGATATGCTGTCATCAGCAATCCCACCTTATTCCTCCCTTAATGCATTCTGCAGCAGACCATTGCTTGCAATGTAACTGTAACTTACAAAGAACCTCCTACAAGGTAGAGTCCCCCAACTATTGGAGGTGCTGAAAGAGAGACAAGAAGAGGATGTAGGCTCTGTCTGTCTTCCTGACACTTCAAACACAAACTTCACGTTGCTGTAAATGTGTTGGGGAACAATAGAGTAACTGATCCATGCTGAGTCATTTCTCATTGCCTCTTTAGGAGAAGAGGCAGAGTATTTTTTTATAGAGCTAAGCTAAACTGAAAGCAGGCCAGTTATAGAAGCACCATCTTGTAGTTCCCACTTTATATACCCTGGGCCAGGGCAGCTATTTGTTGTCAAGCTATATTTGTATCACTAAGAAGCCACAATACTATTTAATCAATGTCCTTTCCAGTTTGTTAGACTTCACATTTAATTCAAACCGAAACAATCCAGATTGTGAAAACTGTGTGAATCCAGAACAGAGCAAAACATAGAGTTGTTTTCTGTGGTTTTGGGTTTTTTTTGTCAGAAATCAAAGGTCTTCTGTCTTCTAGGAATGATTTTGTTTGAAGTTATTGTCTACTGTGTAACTGTTACAGAGAATTTTGTTATTAAGGTCAAAGAGGCATCAAATGACATTGCTGTCAGAAGACAGGGGTTGAGAATGAACAGACAAGTCCTAAATGGGCTGAAAAAGACCTGTATTTCTTTTAGTTTTAAGCAGGGATAGAAACCAAATGTGTTCAGCACCATTGCAGTTGAAAAGTCCTGACCTTGTGAAGGGCTGTTGAATATTTCTATGCACTTGCAATTATTCGCAGTATCATTGTTGTTCAATTAACATAGTTTCTACCAGCCCACTTTCAGATAGATTTAAATTTCAGAGCACAAAAAGAAAAACAAACAACAAACACCCAAACTTCTAACTACCTGCTGCAGAAAAAGCAGAAAAATGTTGTTGCTGTCAAAGCTCATGTAAGAATTCTTCATGGGCAAGCTTACGAGGAGTATACTCTCTCTTGAAACAACCTGAAACAGATGCTGAACTACTTGAGGCTTGGTTCCTTGAGGCATTTTTTGTACTGCAAAGTAGCACAACCAGATGTCACTACCTAGAAGGCCTTCAGCATCCATTGTACTTAACATACTGTAAAGATGACCAAACATTATTCAGAGCTGAAGACTAAATGCAGCAGAAAATGTAACTCATCATTAGTTCAGCATGGTCTTCTCTGCCGAATCACTAATATTTGGAGCCTGACCTTTAATACATGTCACTGATAGAGCTGAAAGGTGGAGTGTGGTTCCATAATACATTTGAAAGGAAAATACTGGAAGAAGATTCCTCGTTGGGAATGGTGTTGAATCTAGGTGGTGGAGAGCTGCTAGCTCCAAGATTATTTCTCCTTTGCTGATCCAATAACATTTCCACTCCCCTCTAGAAGAGGATAAAAGATCAGCCAGCATGCTTCAGGTAGGGTACATCTGTGTATACTTCTTGCATGTTACCTTTTGGGTTGTTCTTGGTTATGATTCCCAATAATTGTGTTGAAACAGGATCATTTCATTTTTATCATAAAGGTTTGTTTATCCTTGTATTATGCTCCTTCTGTCTTGCATGGTTTTGAGAAAGCATTTCTTGCGAAACACTTGTGACTTTTTCCAGTGTTAATTTGTTCTCCTATTTTCCAGCCTAAACCATGCTTCACCACTAAGCTAACCAAATTCCAGCAAACTTTTCCTCAGTCCTGATTCAGTCCTCAGATCATCTGTTCTTCTGACTCCCACTTCTCCTTGTCCACATAAGGATCTGCCAACTCCCTCCAGGAGAAAAAAAAATGAAGAGGACCTGATTTTTGTACATCCTGCCTTGTCTTTGAAAGTTTAACTCAATATACACTGAAATAATGCTAGTTTGTTTTTCATTTATTTAATACATAGGGAGAAGTTGGGTTGATTTTTAATGAAAAAATGAAGTATAAATAACTGTAAAATCCCAAACCGCTAGTAGTGTTCATGGCCTGGCTCTGGAAACACTTCTGAATGGAACCTTACATACAGCCTACTATTACCATTATGAAGTTTAATGCAAATTCTCAATAAGCATCTATAAGTTTTTGCACCAATGGAGCCACCCAACACTGAGAGCTGAAAATAGAAAACAATCAGATTGCCATTAGCTTTGGGATCTGTTGCTTTGGGGCCCATTCTGAAAAGGCTTAACACCAAAACCCATTCTGACTGCCATGATTTGCCAAGACCTAGCATTTAATGTCACATTAAAAGAGTTTATTTGAATCTAATTTTTATTATTTTATTTTCTATTCTGGCTGGGGCTGTGGCACATTTATTTGTTTGGAGAATAAAATAAATTACCTTAGAATGATGTTATTTACACAATTCAGCTAGCTTTAAAAGCCATGATTTTTTTACAGGGATGAAGACAGAAAGAAGGATGCTGGATGGAAGCATCTTATTCTTTATCTTTCAAGACTGAGCTTGTAGGGTGCTACCCAGTGAATTCCCCTGAGTCTGCTGAAACTTCACAACAGCAAGTTTTTTTCATGGACCAAACTTATTTAAAGATTTTTAAAGGAACTACAAGAGAATGATATTTCCTGTGAAAAATTCATCTCCTGGTATTTTATCTTCAATTCCATTTTTACTTTAAGTGATAGTGTGTCACAGAAGTAGGTTTTCAGTGTACAAAGCACACTCTTAAAAATTATTCCACAAGAATCCCTAGATTCTCATCTATTATACAAATCAGGGAGGAAGAAAAATGGGAAAAAAAAAAAAAAAGGCAAAAGAAAAGAAAGTTCCAATATCCTAAAATCTTATTCAAGAAAACAGATCACAGGATGTTACGGGTTGGAAGGACCTTCATAGACCATTGAGTCCAACCCCCCCTGCCAGAGCAGGACCATAGAATCTATCACAGGTCATACAGGAACACATCCAGACAGGCCTCGAAAGTCTCCAGAGAAAGAGACTCCACCACCTCTCTGGGCAGCCTGTTCTAGCGCTCTGTGACCCATTTCTCTCCCTACTGATTGAGAGTTCAGTGGTTAGCTGTACTTATATACCATCTATTCAAAATGTTTTTCTTTTAATGGGAAAATATTAATTTTCTTTAGAAGAGTTTATGAATCATAGAATGGTTTAGGTTGGAAAGGACCTTAAAGATCATCTAGTTCCAACCCCCTACTATAGGCAGGGACACCTTCTACTAGAACAGGTCACTCAAGGCATCATCCAACCTGGCCTTGAACACCTCCAGGGAGGGAGCAGCCACAACCTCCCTGGGCAACCTGTTCAAGTGTCTCACCACTCTCACTGTGAAGAACTTCCTCCTAACATCCCATTTAAATCTCCCCTCTGCCAGTTTAAACCCATTCCCCCTCATCCTATCATTACAAGACCTTGTGAATAGTCCCTTCCCAGCCTTCCTGTAGGCCCCTTTCAGATATTGGAAGGCTACTATAAGGTCTCTTCAAAGCATTCTCTTCCCCAGGCTGAAGAGCCCCAACTCTCTCAGCCTGTTCTCATAGCAGAGCTGCTGCAGCCCTGAGCATCTTCATGGCCTCCTCTGGACTTGCTCCAACAGTTCCACGTCCTTCTTGTGTTGGGGGCTCCAGAACTGCACTCAGTGCTCCAGGTGGGGTCTGATGAGTGCAGAGCAAAGGGGCAGAATCCCCTCCCTTGCCCTGCTGGCCACACTGCTTTTGCTGCAGCCCAGCACACAGTTTCTGTCTGGGCTGCACTCACACTGCAGGCTTATGTTGAGCTTTTTGTCAACCTAGACTCCCAGGTCCTTTTCCTCAGGGCTGCTCTCAGCCATGCACCACCTTACACTTCACTTTGTTGAACTTCATGAGGTTGGCCTGGGCTCACCTTTCCAGCCTGTCCAGGTCCCTCTGGATGGCAACTTTCCAGGAAATATTTGCTCTGTAAACCAAAATTATGATTCAAGATTGCAGGGCCTCAGAAGAAGCCCACATACAAGAGGGAACAATGACTTGTCGAGGGTAGGAGCCCCTAGGAGTCTTTGTTTGTCAGGGCAGACTCTTGTAATGCAACCTCTTTCCAACGCAAACCATGGAGCACATGGCTCTGTGCCTCCTGCATATCACAGCAAGTCTCTGCATCGGACAACTCCTGCAAACTTATTTCTTCCAAACTGTGTGAAAAGTGGTCCTAAATCAAACCCACGCCAAAGGCTCAGAGCTGAGATTCATGTAATACACAGAGTGAAAAATCAGGGTTAATGTTAGAGGAGCACACACCACCTTAAATGTAACTCTTTAATAAATGACACTTCTAAAATACAGCAACTGAATTCTACCAGTATTATTAGTAAGCTGTCTCCTGTACTGAAGGAATGAACAAGGACAATATTGTTACTTATAATTCAGAGCTAGCTTGTATGAAAAAGACATGTGGCATCAGGAAAATGTAATTAATTTGGTGGTGTAAGCCTTCATAAATTATCAAGTATTCCCAATAGCAGTCCTGCAAAACTTACAGAGAACATGAGCTGCCTTTAAATTACTTAGTTTGCTTGCTACCAGAATTCTTTTAAGGTGGTTAGATACTGACACAGTATTAAAAATGCTGAAACTATTGCAATGGCTGACACACTGAGATACCTTTAATTAAGACCATAAAATTCCTTTGGGCCGTACGTAAGACAGTAATCTGTGTTCAGAGGCTGTCACTCTCTTCTCTAATGGACTACAGCACACAAAAATTAATTATAGGGGAAAGGTTGCTGCTCCAACTGGGACTGGAGTCTGAAGGTTCAAAGGCAAATGTTTTGCTGTTGATCAAAACAAGCAGCTCCTTTTGCAGCAGCTAGCATCATTTCTGTCACATAGCACTTAACCCTCACTTCCACCCTTAAAATCAGCAAATTTGTTGCCTGAGGGGAAATTCTTACATTTTCATTTATTCATTCATTTGTTCATTATGATGCCATCATGTAAGCATCTGAGCACAATTTTACCTGTCAAAAATGGAGGGGAAACACCTGATTTGAAGAAGTCAAATGGAAACATCAGATCACAGTTCCCAGCCACAAGATTCCTGTAGGTTGATGTCCATAGAAATAGCCTACAGCTAAACAAAGCTTTCCAAACACTTTTTTCACTAATATTTGTTTAAATTTGTGAACAAGTTAACTTAGAACATGTTTTTTTGTTTGCAGAAAATACTCAACGGTAAATAATTTTACAGGGAGGGCTGCTTGCAGACATAGTAGATTTTAAGCAAATATTATAAAATATTAGTTAAAACAGAATTTCAAATCGTGGTTCCTACTGAGACTAACTTTTTGGAAGCAAAAAGAAAACAAGGCCCCAACAAAAATACCTGAGTGGTAAATTCCAGTTACTTACATTTATCAAAGAATCCTCTTGTGAGCTTACCACATAGATTTCAGAACTCACCATCAAACTCACTAAAATAATCTGCTGAGTTAAAACATATCTGCACCACGTTGACACTGTGTGTTTGTTCCTGAGCACAGGAGGAACAAAGGAGAGGCAAACATGTGTTATTGCAAATATTTAAGCTGAAGATTTAGGGAGGGGAAAGAAAAAGACATAACCTAACTAGCAAGCTTGAAGACAAATTGCTGGCTGGAAAGAGGAGACAGCAATGATGTTCTTGACACAGGATGGCCCAGCAGGATTTTTCAGCAGATGATCATCAAAATTCAGAGCTGCACTGCCAGTATGTATCTGCAGGCCCCCTCCTCCAGCCTCAGGATACAAACAGCTCCCATGAACCCCAGGGGAAATCTTTCAAGCAGCAGTGTTCCCTATTTCAGTAACACCTGAGATGATTAAATGAACAATGAAACTCAGCTGTAAATCTGCAGCAAGGTTACAGTCTGCAATCTGAATAGTATTAGAAGGAGAGAAATAAAAATGGAATCAGTGCTCACAATGATAATGTAAATCAGATGCAAATAAGCCTCCATTTTATTTATCTTTTCTTTGTTTCTTTCTAATAGTGGCATAGTTAGTTGATCAGATGGTGAACACTTATTTTAAAACTCAATGCCTCTATTATTCTAGGAGATTTCCTAGGGGATAGAGACATAGCAAGTTCCCATTCCCATGAATAAAATGAACCCATGTCTTTGCCTGTGTATGACTTCAAAATGCAAGCCAGAATCAAAAATATGAATATGAAATTACAAAAATTTTCTTATTACCAAAAAACCCACAGAAGCAGGCATCTGTCTCTCAGAGCCTTCTTCACTAAAGCAGGGGTGATGTGGGCAGCACTGTTACTGCACTGTAGTACTGTTTTTGTAACAGCTCTTTGTTATTTGCAGCTCACACTAGTACATGTCCCATGTAGGGATTGATGATCTATGTACCAGGTATAGTTATTTTGTCATTTTCTCTGACCAAAGTGACTGAAAATAGGTTTCCTAATCACCATCTTTTGAAGAACAAATTAAATGTGCTATACTGGCAACATTTGTCCAGATCTTAAACGTGTGATTCAGATTTGATTCTACCATGGAAGTGTTCTACTTATTTGATCGAATTACTGAATGACAATAAATCAGCTTTCTAGTCTGCTATATGGAAATACTACACAATTTCCCGAGCTGCAGTATAATTCCCCTCTCTAACACAAGCCCAGTCCTTACAAAAGCTACATACTCATCAGCCTACCTATTTAGTCTGTAACCCTGAAGATCATGGCTAATAAAATAAGATCATTTAAAAAATCAAATCAAAGTTCAAAATACCTACAGAATTTCCTAATGCCTCTGCAGCATCATGTAAGAACTTCAGCCTTACTAAAAATATTTTGAAGCTCTCAGTCACCAACCAGCTCCAGGCCAGCCTGACACTAAGGCACTGCCACAGTTGCCAGAAGCAAGCTTGAAATTGTAGATGAGAGTTTGTGTCTTGGTAGATCTCCCACTACACGAGAAACAGTCTTACTCACATTTACTTAATCTCCAAGATTAACCACTCCTTTGAGTGACTCTAAAGCAATATGCAATAACTGAAGAAACCAGCAGTCAGCAAGCCTGCTGCACATTTCTGTTCTCCTCTTCAGTGTCTGAGTATCTAACAAGACTACATAGCCAGCCACTCAAGTCCATTGTGGCTCCTTTCTCAGGATGCAGTCAGACATTACTGTGTGGCAAATGGCCAGCCCTGTTCTCAAAAATTCACATTTTATTCCCAGTATTAAAAATCACTTTGGTAAGACATAATCTGTTCTAGGACAGGCTCAAAATCAAGCTCAAAGGCCACATGGTGGGTTTTTACATTCAGCTGGCTTTAACAGTTTGAGGCCAATACAATTGCTTTAAGAATGCCCTGAAAACCTGCAACAGAGCTTGTCAGATCAATATCAATAACCACCAGGAAAGATGTTTAGATTGAGACAATTGTCAGCAAATCTGCAATGATACTGCTTTAGCCTTTGAAGCAAAGTGTACAGCCAAGCTGGAAGCCAAAAGAGAAAACAGGAACTTCAAAGAAACTTCTCTTTCTTTTCACTACCACTTTTTTCTCAGCAGAAGTCCATATATTTGGCTTTTAGCTCTGTGTTTCTGCCAGAATAATCTGTTCTGATACTGTGCAATGTGCAATGGAATCATAATATGCAGAACTGATGACTGTCAAGTACATACACAGTTAAGTATCAAAATAAATCAAAAACCTCAGACAAGCAGTGAGATCCACCATTCTGCACACTTCACCACTTCTCAGTAGGCTGAGCCAGAAGAAAAAATACTTCCAGGTTTCTACTTGTCAAATCTTATGGCATTTTTATCTTCATCCATTCACACCAGAGGAAGAAACAACATAATGAATGGTAGGGACCACTGATCTATTTTATTAGGATCCCAGGTTTATGACAACACTTTAAAATTGCTTTGCTTCTAGCTCCAAATACCTGAATGTCCCACTTCAGTTACATTTTTTGTGTAAAGGATTTCTCAAAGGATGGCTATAGCCCAGTTGATCAGCCCCATTATGGGTAATAGCAAGGCAAAGTGTGAGCAAGGCATGTGTACAAGAGCAGCCCAGGTAGGTGACATCAGCAGGGAGATGTGCCTGCTGGCCAGCCCATAAAGAGGCTGCATGACTGCACAGCTTTGGTCAGGTGCATTAACAGGACCACTCAGGATAGCTGGTACCAGACTGCCAGCACCATGAAGCAACAGTCAGCTCTTTCTGCCAGGGTATTCTCAGGCAGAATCACGTTCCTTCATGCCACAAGTCTCTCTTAAATTTCCAAATCCCAACCTCTCAGATTCTCAGCCTTGATTTCTTCCTCCAGACTTTTTCCATTTTACTGCTTAATTCAGACAAGAAGCATGGACAAAAGTCCCCTGTCAAAACTCAAAAGGCTGCTGTGGGATTTAATGCAGGCAGAGCCTTGGCTACTCCAGATAGTAAAGTTACAGTGGAAGAGGGATCTACCACCCATTATCACTAACACCCTATTTCTTTGTCATTATCTCTTAATTATCTTGTCTTGTTTATTTAAACAACAAGGCAATTAAGAGACATTGTCAATGGAACAGAACCCTGGCACAGGCAAACGGTCTCTGCTGTGAGATAAATGCCAAGATATTTAACAGGCAGCAGCATAACACCAGAGTATTTATTTCCAAAGCACTGGGCAGTGATTGCTGGAAAATGTGTGCCATTGCTACTGCAGGATGCCTTAGAGTCCTTGTCACAGTCATTAATTGTCTGTTACTGGGTAGTCCCTTGATACTTTCTCCAGTTGTGACTGTATCTTGTCATTATACCTGAAATATTGCACTGAAGTTTGGCATTGCCAGAAGGATGCTGTAAATACTGGTTGCCACAAACCAGAAAGAACTCAGAGAATAACAACTGGAATTTGCAGTGGCCTTATGGGAAGCAGCTAAATATCATTTCAGCAGGAAATTGCTTAGGGCAAAGGTGGGATGGAGGAAAGCGCTGTCCTATTTCAACAGCTCAACAATCCATCTAATCCGATGATTGTTCTCTGACAGCACACAACAGCAAGTTCTTCAAGATGCGTGATATCTTTACACCACATAACAACAGAACGATATGTCTGTACGGGAAGTTTCTGCCTAGGATCTAGAACTGGTGGAGTTTTCCATTCTGAAGCAGGAAGAATGATTTTTCCTTTCACTGTTTACTCTAAGGCAATCTTGCTCACCACATTCACAACTTATTGTTTATTGAATACATTTCATTTGTCTGTCATTGCCTCAGATAAGAGTGGAAACTTGCACCTACTAGCAATGAAAAGAGAGCCACCTGGTTTCTGTAAACATGGACTGGTTATGGGAGAGGAGGTGGGAGGAGTGAATCAATTTCCAATAGGTTAGTTGGAAGGAAGGGAGTAGGTCTGAGGTTTGAGTGACTTTGGAAGAGAAGCAGTTGGGAGCAAGTGGGGCTAGCATCCCACATTGAGCACTTCAGGCACGAACACTAAGGACTGCCTTCTGCCCTTGCACCACCCCCACTGTCCGCTCCGCTGATGGAAGTGTGGTCCTCCCAGGAAAAGGCTGACCCCAGACTCACAGCATGATGCTTGTTATGGCAAAGATTGACCAAACTTGCCTGAAAATATTTTTTTCTAGTTGTTCTTAAGGCTATAAAGCTCATGGTTTCAATTTATTTTAATTTCTGTATAACTTCTTTTATGCAACAGAAGTAAGAGTATATGACTCAGTGGGTTAGTGTTTAAAAAAAAAAAAATCAATTTGTTTTTGAAAGTGCTTACTTCTTCTTGTTCTCTGGGGCAAAGGGTCCGCCTCTGGCAGAAACATAGTACTTAGAATTCCAGGTTTGAGCCTAGAAAATGCAATTGAAGGAACTATCGTCAAGGTGGAAACAGAAGACAAGAAATGAGGTGCAAGGATGGTAGGAACTAAGAGCTTCCAACTGAGAGGCATCATTTGTTCTTTAATACTGTTTTGATATTCCACCTGTATATTTTCTGGTTTTCATCACCTTCTCTCAGTGATTCCAAAACACTAGGGAAATACCAGTGTTTATGTTGCACAGATTATTGTTGCAAACACCACCATCACCTCTTCTTGCTCTGTTGGATGAGTGAGCTCAATTGCTTGATTATCTAAAGATCATGTCCAACTCAAATTATCATTACTTATTAAATCAACTTTGACACACAAAGATAATTAAATGCTTAAATCAGGGCATTCTACTTTGTAACACGCTTGGGTCTGCTGGCAAGTCTATGGAACAGTTGTTAATACTGAAAATGAGATGAAAGATGTTCTAAATTTAGCTCCCCAGCATTTCCATTCAGCATAATAATGGGTGTTTGACAGTAACACATTGTTGTTCAGCCAGTGAGAATCATTTCTTGCAATGAAATGAGCTCACACCTTCAAAAGTAGTCTCATAGAAACCTGGAACCATTCAGGGTGGAATAGATAAATGTTCATTCACCTGGGAGCTGTATTTTGGCTGCCTTATGACTCACATAAAAATGAACAATTTTCAAATGAATATAAAAATCATACTTGAAAGACTTCAAATGTAAAATATATATGTATTTTCCAGCATCCATATATAAATTAATATGTACCATCTGGGTTACATCTGGTGATATTAAAGTGTTGTCTCTTGAGCAGAATAGGTGTGAGAACCATGAAGCAAAGCTGAGCAGTTCTGGCATTTAAACTGCAAAGGAGACAACATTCATATGCAGCACCAGAAATACACTGCCCTTGTCCCTTCACTGCTGCTGCTTTTTAAATCTGTTTTCCTTATTTTCTGCTGTATTATTGCCTATAAAATTTTCATTTTAAATTTTTTTTAAAAGAACTGCTTACATCATCTCCGTGATCCAGGTTGCTGTATTCTTCAGGTTCTGTGTTCTGGCTCTTGCCACAGAGCTTCAGTCAGGGCAGCAGGCACACTATATCTGACACCCACAGGTCTGCTATTTTCTCCAGTGCTCCCACAAGGAACCTCATCCTCTTCTCACCATTCTTTAACAATTCTGCTGGGAAAAGAATACACCTCTGTTTGCTCTCATTGTCTTCAGCCTCTCAGCAAACCTTTCCAATTCCTTGCCTTTCTAGATTCCATCCTTTCACCTGATTTATCAGACTGTTGCTCCTTATCCTCACCTTCCTCTCTTTCCTTAAATTATCCATCTCTCCCAAGCAGTGTAGCTGCTTCATTTCTTTGCCTGGTCTATTTGGACCTCTAATCATGTGGGTTCCTAGGGACTGCAATGAGCATTTGTTTGACTATTATGGTTGTTTCCTAAAGCACCCCTGCTGAACAAATCCTCAGAGCTGATATGAGCTGACCTTTAACATGTAATCCTGGATTCAAGTACTTGATGCTGACATTGTCAGAGGATTTTCTTTTCATCACTTGCTTTCCTTCCCACTGCAACCAAGTGCTTGTTGTTAGTGTTTTTAATTTTCCTCTAAATTTGGAGGCTAAGTCCTGTAGTAACAATGAGGCATTTTCAACCACACAAGATAAATTAGAATAATTGACTCCCCTGGCACGTTAAGGATTAACAAAAAGAATATGTTGCATGTGAATGAAAATGTCTGGGGTAGCCCACTGCTTCCTCTCTTTTTTTTCTTTCAGTGACAAACTTTGCCTTCATAAACTAATGTCTGAAAACAAGTGTTCCCTTGGCAAATGTATGCAGACTGGCATCTTCTACATATCTAGCAACATCACGGCAAAGTTGTCTGTCACCCCACCATGTCAAGACATCTCCAAGTACTCCACAAAAGACTTTACTATGAATTCAGCACACAGCCTATAGTTCCAAACTAAGGACTGAAGATAAAACAAACCAAAGCTTCATTATTGATTTTAATAGTGATCTACCTATGACTGTCTACAACATAGAAATACCGAGATGGAAACAGGGAATGATGAAAGGAGTACCTCAGGTCCTGTGGACCTCAAATCGTCAGGACTTGTGTGCTGTACCATCTCACAGAAGTCAGTTTACAGTTGAAATCGAGAAAGGCATTGATCTTCTTTTGCCATGTGAGGTGTTAATTTGATAACATTGTTCTTCTCTTGAAGCAAGGGAGTGGACTAGATGGCTCTTCCTGCTCTTGTCAGTTCATTTTTGGTGATTTCTGTGTGCTATACAATCACACTGTGAAAATGGCCTTTTGCCCTATGCTACAGACAAAATCACCCAGTTTGGGAGTATGAACAATTTAAAGTACCTCTGAAAGTTCTAGGAAGAAATAGAACTTCAGGCACCCTCAACTGAACAGTACGGGAGTATGGTTCTGGTTTACCTTATGTGAAGAAGTACTTCAGGGCACATCCTCATATGAGTGAAGGAGAAAAACACACCATTATTGATTTGAGTAGGTTAGTCTCTTTGTCCATGCAAACAACAAGTATTCCTGTTCCTCTGCCTTTTCATACAGGGTTTGCTCATCAGTAGGATATGCTCTCACCAATGCATCTTCAGGTTCCTCATGTGAAAATTTCAACCTGAAAAGAATGTGGATAGAATTGTGGGTAGAAAGACTCTTTTAAGTCTGACTCACCAGACGCTGAGTTATACACAACTCTGATGTGTTTCTCTCTTAGAGGTGCATTGATGCACCACCTCTGGCCCCATGCTGGACCACCATGCTCATGTTTGGGAGACCCCATTTGCTTAGGATGTTCTTCAGGTCCTTTCCTGGAGGTAACATTTTACTTGGCGCAGGCAACTATTTGTTTTTAACAAATCAAGACAGGATAGGCTTTTATTCGTTTGATTAAGCAAACGAACAATCAGATTGTAACTGCCTTAAATTATGTTAAAAATGCAGACATCTATGAAGGTTTCTGTGCAAAAAGTGTTACACAAACAAAACATGATGACAGCCCAAATTGCTTCCCAACACACCTAAATGAATCAGGCGGTAAGAAGGACATTTTCTCTCAATTTTACACATGAGAAGCTGAAGCTTACATTTAAGAGACTCACTGCAATTGTATGACCAAGGACTAACCCCAATGCTTTTGCTCTGGCTATCAGCCCAGAGGTTGCCCAATTCTGCACAAGACATCTCAAATTTGGGCTTATCACAGCAGGGATGGGTGAAATGAAAGGTGTCTCACTTGGATGAACTACGGTACAGGTGGAAGTGTTATAATATTTTTTATTTTACTTTTAAATGAAGCATTAAAAAAATCTGCCAGGCAGAATATTTTTTCAGCTTTCTTTCCTAACCCTAGAGTGGCTGTAAAACCTCAGCAGTTAAAAATGTTTTCTCTGGCTCCAAGTCTAACGCATCCATAAAAATTACATTTTAAATAAAGAAAACATGTTTTGTTCCAACTACAGAGTAGCTGTAAGATGTTACATGTTTATCTAAAAAAATGCATTTAACTCTCTATTTAAAAAATCCTTCAATATGCCGTGACTGAATTTGTTGAAAAATCTCTGTATGTTCAAAATCTCCAATTTATTAACCTTAAACCAGCATTTGGGGACCTGGTAACAGAGAAGCCTTAGATTAAAAAACCTGTCGTCGTTTCCCCTCAAGACCACATTTAGTTCATGGCCTCTCTGGGGGTGTCTGGGACTGGATTTTGTGTTCTGTGAAAAGCAGAGCTCCTTTTGTTTTAAAGTCACGTCTAGAAATTTTTCAGACAACCTGAAGAGGTTTGAGACCTCAGTACTCAGAGAAATGTCACTGAACACTTCTGCCTTTTTGGCTGAAGCTGTGACTGTCCGTCTCTGAGCAGAAGAGCATCATGAAATGTGTGAGTCTTTCAGAAAAGATTCATCCTGGGAAATGCACTGTGTGATTTGCACCACTTCTTCCAAACTCCAGTACGGGCTGTCTCTTCACTCTGAAGCAAGTCACTTAACTATTTTCATTTCACTTCCTCTGTGGAATGGGGAAATCCATTTTTAGTGGCCCGAAGGCATCTTGTGCAGAGATCAAGTCACGTGCTTTCAGCAGACAGCATTTTGAAAATATCTGCCTTAATGGAGTAGTGCTGGGACTGGGGACAGGTCAGCAGAGTGGATGCTCAGACTGTCCATGTGGACAGGCTGCAGCTGGTGATCTCAAGACCTCCAAAGCATTGTGCAAAGGTTGTGCCCTCTCTCTCAGCTGATCCCTGAGCTTGACTGTGTTCCATTAGAGACATGGGACAAAGAGGAATTTAGGGGTTAGAGCAGAAGACATCCATCCAAGAACAGTTATCACTGTTTTTTGCTGCTTTCTTCTCCAGTTCTAACTGCTCTAAGATAACTAAACCACCTCTGTGACTATAAAACTTCTTCCCTGAGAATCTACATACAGTGTGGCTTATTTATCACTTGTTCCTTCACCTTGTTTTTGCCAAGATGATCTGCTGTAAATTTCTCCTGTGACAGGAAGCTTGAGTCTTAACCACTACTCCGAATTAGGCATTGGTTGTCCCACTCTTCATTTCTCAGATCGAATACCTCTTGACCAGTGCCCGTTCTGGTACACATCAGGCCCATATGAGACTCCAAAGCATAAATGTGGGGAGGCAGCAATATGAAGAGCTGCAAAAATGAGTAATGACCACATCTCTTTAGGTTCAACCAGCCCCTTTCCACTGAAGATGACTGGGAGTATTTTGCCTCCCTGGAGGACAACTTCACAAATTTCCACTTCCAGCTGCCTCCCTGGCCTCTGCTGTTGCCATGAGTTGCTGGCATCTGTGGGACAAGAACTGCTGCCTCACCAGAGGCAATTCCCTGACCAACCCTTGCAAACTCAGAGCACAGCAAAACTGCCCAGGGAGCCTCTATCTGCCCCATAACCAGGAGAGAACAGAGGGCCAGCAATGCTCTGCCTCCACAGGCAGACTTGCTCCTCGCAAAATACAGACCTCAGCCACTGCCCTGCTTCTGACTGGAGCTCTTCTGGATACTCCTGAAGATGGACTACTTTTGTCTGCAAAACCTCTTAATGAGCCTTTTAAACTATTGAAAATTAAAATAAAGATATTAATTAAAAAGACGTTGCCAGCAAGAACAAATAGAGTTAAGTCATCTACATCTGAAATAGGGTTGAAACTGTATGTCCTCTTTCCTTACATTTGGTACAAATTTATTTAAATATGATTCCTAAAAAAGCCTGCTCTCCTCTCCTAAGATTCTCAGTTCTGCATGGTATGAAATCATGTAAATATGGTAAAGCAGGATCTGTTTATATTGGAAGTCTAAGGGAATAAAAAAAAATTCACATATCTACTGAAAAAAATGCCATGGTTAGCTCCACGTTAAGCTAAAGAGCACAGAGTTCAGGGATGGCCATAAAATCCACAGTCTCTCCTTAACAGAGGAGAATCAGAATAATTATTTGTTTTCCACAAAGGACTGTCATGTTCTTCCTAAAATCATAAGCACTTGCTTACTCCTGCCCAAGTAATTACAGATGGCTGCTGATGAGGCCATCCCCAACACAGGCCATTAGCCAGCCCCTAGTCACCCCACTACTGTTTTTTTAGATTGCTAATTCCTGCTTCTTATGGACAGAAACAGCACATCATCACCCCTTGCTTGAGGTGACTATGAGAGCTGGAGGAACAAAAGACAAGAGTAGATTCACATGGACATATCACAGAATGACAGAACCACAGATTCACAGATTGCATTGGGTTGAAAGGGACCCTCAAAGGTCATCTTGTCCAACCCTCCTGCAGTCAGTAAGGACACTTCCAACTAGAGCAGGTTGAGCATATGATTTTGGAAATTGTGTACTGGGGACTGTATTTACTGCTTCACCTGACTGGTTGTCTGTGAGATCTCAGCAACCCTCCTAATGCCCTGGGACAAGGTGTCTGTGATGTGAACGCAACCAAGAGCAGTACCAAATATTGCCACCGAGAATTAATTGTCTTTTGCTGCATCAGTTTAATGAATTGGTTTGGGGGTACATCTAGCTTCCTTCCACACACTTGGGAAAAATCACAGACTGCCAACAAGTTAAGAAAATGTTGTTCTTCAGCATGTTTTTTTCTTCAAAGATTCCTATTGCTATTGCTTGCTGTCATGGCCCCACTCTTTTGCATGCTTCATGTTCCTTTCCAAATACTTCCATAATCAATCTCCTCATATTCCTCACATTTACAATATATTGTGGGCTGCAGAGTCCACCCAAGGCTTTTCCTTGGATTTTCATGATATCTGCACTGACTGGGGCAGCGTGACTTTTGGACAATATTTCCTACCTTAACACACAAGATCAATGAATGTCTCACCAGAGAACTGGGACCTTATTTTTACTAAATGGCCTGTGAAAGCATTCCCATTAGAGACAGTTTAGTATATTATAAGTAAGTGGATGGAACAGAGTGTGCATTTATTTACCTAGGAAAGTTTGGATCAGATGGAACATCTGGTTTCCATTTAAAGTTTCCATTTTACACCAAAAAAAAAAAAAAAAAAGTTGGGGGTGGTGGGAGGGGGAGTCCAGCTGAGTTAATAGAGAGTCAAGGAAGGCAGGTGGCTGACATGTGATAGCAAGTGAGTTGAAATCAGATCAAAACACAAGCATCCTCTGGAGTCTCACTTCAGATCATGCCTTGAGAGTATTTTAGGGTCCAATTTGTGGGCCCCAATAAGTAAAAAGATAGCTTATAAGTGCTGAGTGCACAAAGAATTATGTTGTGCTCCACTGAAATAGTTTTGTTTTATCTCTTTTCACTACAAATCTCAGCCTGCTGTGGGTCAGCCTCACCACTGCACAAGTTTGAAAGCACAAGTGAGCCCAGGTGTTTTACAGGGGGCAAAGTGAGCACACACAGCTCTCTAGGAGACACAGCACCGTCGTGCTGGGCAGACCGACACTGCTTCTGCAGGAGCATGGGCACAGGGCATCCAACCCAGCTGTCAGTGCTAGGAAGGAGTCTTGAGAGGGATGAGTGATATTAGGGCTGGTGCTTGGCTGAAAGGTTTGTCTGAAAGTAGTCACAATGTGCTGCTGCAGATGCCTCAGGAACCAGTAGTCACAGAAAGAATTTTTTTCTCTCTGCGTTGGTGTTTATTACTGTTCCCAGTGATATGGGTCACCTTGAAGTCCCTAGGATCCCAGCAGAATAAAATCCTTTCATTTCCAAGAAGGTGTGACCTCTTTTGCAGTGTGGGAGATGTGTCCTCCGTGGTACAGCAATTCTCTCTGTCTATCCAATTTGAGCCAGAAAACATTTCCTGAGGAAACAGAGATGCTGCCATCGAAAAAAAAAAAATGCTGGGACTGGCTGACTCTCTTTTTTTCCCCTCAGACACCAGGAGGTGCTTTGAAACAGTGTTTTGCACTTCCTATATGTATTGGCACTGTCCTTACATGAGAAATAATATGAAGAGGTACCATGTTTGTGCATGGCAATATGTGTTGGCTTTGCTGGAGCACAGGACACCAGCTGCTATGTTGAGCAGCTAGCCTGGAAGCCTGAAATCCCTTGCTCTGAAACTGTAGGTCAGGACCCAGCAGTAGCAATCTATGAGCATCAAACTGATATTTAAGTTCATATTTTTCAGATCAGCTGAGGATTCAAAGAAATAACTTAGCCCCCTTGATCCTCAGTCCCTGCTTTAATAAAGGACTGATTAACATTGTGGTTTCCTACTTTCAATTTCAGCTCTCATATGAAGCTAGAGGAGCTGCAGTACTGGTTCTATCCTATGTTCTGCCTAGCAGTTAAGCAAATTAAGTCCCAAGACAGTCTAGCTCACATTCATGTAGAAAGAAAATTCTTCATTCCAGCATGCACCTGTCTTTCTTAAAATGTGGGTTTATTCTGAAAAACAGCTGTGAAAAATCACATCCTTTCACTCAATTGAGCTATTCCCTGCCTGTATTTTTATCCAACGTATTTAGCACAAAAATTAATTTTTACCTCCTTTTTTTTTTTTCCCCCTTAATTTCACTTGGTGTTGATAAAGGTATGAGAAAAAAAGCTGACTTCTATTCCAGCTTATGTATCACCAAAAGATTTGTTAAATGTTTTCCAGTTACAAGACCAAATGCTGCCACCTCAACTATTCTTTTGCAAACTCAGAGGGCAATTTATTTGCAAAGGTTTAATTGTGAGCAGAATTTGATGTAATGAAGTTTTAATGGCAAAGCTGTATGAGCCAGAAAACGCACAGCTTGGCTTCCAGATCCCAAGCTGAGTCTGCAAGTGGAGACGCTTCTACACTAAGAAAACGTCATTCAAGTCACACAGGCACAATAAATGTGAATCCCTCACCACTCATTTAATAGCCAAGAACATGCTTATATAAACACTAATGAAAGACTAAGATGCTGATGGCTACTTCTGCCTAAACAGGACAGCAGTTGATGATAAAGCTCAAAGAAGCATCCTGTAAAATCCACCCGGCTCAATACACACAAATGGCCAAATGCATTTTCTTGTGAGCAGAAGAGCTTCAGAGCATCATAAGTATCTCCTCTTCCCAACTTTACCAGTTTGTCTGAAGAAAACATCTCCTTAGAAATCTTATCTTCCCTTGGGCTGTTGTGGCTGCAGTGACACTTCCAGTCCTTTGCTCAAGGACTCCTCTGAAGAGGGAAGGTCTGATAAAGCCTCAGGGGTTTATGGCCATAAAAATTCTTGATTTGAGGTGAGGGACAGTGAACTGTGACAACCAGCCAGGAATTCAAGGCTATGTGGCAATAACACAGCAATGATCCTTGGAGAAAATGACAAAGATTTTGTGCTCCTCATTCAATCTACCAGTATCTTCTGAAGATCAAATATGTATTTGGAGTCTCTTCACTCACCTTTCATGCCCTGAGTTCCTCCTTCAGGTAAACTAATCTAATACAGCATCTGGCACTCTCCTTGATTACAAAGGCAAGTGCTGAGTATGTTGAATGCCTTAGCCTTTGGGAATGTTTCCAGGCAAACCCCAGCTGGTTAAACAGCCATCTGAGGAGTGCCAGAGGTAGGATGTGAGGAGCTAAGGGCAGACTCTCATAACTAGGTAGCTCAACTCTGTGGTTGCAACAGATCTTTCTATAATTATTGCATTGCTGCCTCGGTCTGAACTCATCTCTGCTGTACCTTTATAATCTTCCATGTAGTATGATTTGATTCATAGCATCACAGGATCATAGAACATTTGAGGTCATCTAGTCAAACCTGCCTCCAGTCAGCAGGGGCATCTTCAATTAGAACACTTTGTTCAGAGCCCTGTCCAACCTGGCCTCAAAAGTTTCCAGGGATGGGGTATCTACCACCTCTGTGGGAAGCTTGTTCCAGAGTTTCACCACCTTTACCGTAAAAAAAAAAATTAAATTCCTGGAACCTAGCACAAATCTTCTCTCTTTTATTTTAAAACCATTACCCCTGATCTTCTCACAGCAGACCCTGCTAAAAGGTGTGTCCCCATCTTTCTCATAGGCCTTGCTAAGTACTGGAAGGCTGTTCTAAGCTCTCCCCAGAGCTTTCTCTTCTCCAGGCTGAACACCTTCAACTCTCTGTCTTTCTGTGTAGGAGTGGTGGTGCTCCATCTCTCTGATCACTCTTGTGGCCTTCCTCTGAACCCACTCCAACAGGCCCATGTCCTTTCTGTAGTAAGAATTCCAGAGCTGAATGCAGTACTCTAGTTGAAGTCTGACCAGAGCAGAGGGGCAGAATCACCTCCCTTGACCAACAGCTTCTTTTGATGCAGTTCAGGATACTGTTGGCCTTTTGGGCTGCCAGCACACATTGTCAGCTCATGACTGTACCAAAAGATAATTCAAATGGGTGCTCTCTAATATCACATTTACATCTAAGCAAACACATTGACTAAAATTACATAAAGGCCACCTCTGATGTCTTGCTATCTCAATTCAGCTCTCAAGAAATAAGTTGTAAGCTGCCCTATTTTGGATAATAAATTTCCCCCTAACGTTTTGATATATTTGGGCATACTTACATTACTGTAATGTTCGCTTAATTTATTTGTTTCACAATTAGATATAGTTCCTGGCTGGCTTATTAGGTGTTCCCACAGACTGAGAGAATGACCCCTGTATCTCCAAAGCATTGCATGAAGTTTTAGCGGCTCATCTCTCATTAAATTCAATGATACCCAAACTAAAAGCAGGAATACTTCTTTCTCTTTGCCGCCTTCTTACCTACAGCTAAAAGACAGGAAAACCTGTGATCATCCTTTTCTTCAGTTGCCCCACACTAACCTGAATCTCAGTAAATACAGTTTTTATTGTATAACCCAAGATCTTTTCAAGCATTAGCCAATGCAGCACAATGCTCTTTGTTTAGCTTTACAGTACAGCGAGATAAAATACATCAGCAGCCTTGCTCATGCTCTCTGCACAATTACAAGTCTTTCACTGGCGATGTGATCTATATGCTGCCAGCAACTTTACTGGCTATGGATGCATGGAACTGGCATCACTTAAGCAGACCCTCAGGTTTCTCAACATTTTCTAAACGACTACACTTCAGACAAATGAATTCTAGTGATGACATTTTAAAATGCTGTATAATGCAGAGTATCTGATATCATAACTAGCTTTACTCTTTGGTATTTTTTTATTCATTAAATTAAAAAAAAAAAAAGGAATCTGTGTGCAACAATTTTTATCAATTTTCATGAGATAGAAAAACCACATGGTCCTTTTGCTTTTTTACTGCCAATATAAGGTCTCCCTTTTCCAACCACACTTTTACACTCACCTAGGAGAGGAAGGGAAGGTTCCCATTTTCACATGTCGTGCTACTGAATGAGCAAAGACAGAGGCTCAGAGGGATGTGCTTCTACCCAGAGCAGCCTCTTAGCCCCTGCTAAGAAAAGATAAGCAATTACTTTGCTGGCAGCAGCTCTTTCTTGTGCTACTCCCAGCCTGCTTAACTAGGACTACAGGGAATGGGAGCTGAGCTGTGTCACCTGTTTGCCTTGCCCACCCATTTTCCAAAGAGCACCTCAAGGTGAAGGGCAATCTCATGTAATCCAGTAGTTTCCCTCTTTCCCCTTTTCAAGAAGCATTGAGATGATTCTGCTCATGGCTGCATTTAAAATTTGTTTTGTTGATTTTACAGCCTAACTAGAAAACAGTGAATAATATTGTACATGTAAATTGCAGCTGAATTATGCTAGTGCAAAAGTTCAGTTGAAGCCACTGGCTTCCTGTGAAGAACTGAGCTGGCCAGCCTTTAACTGCAGATTCTTCTTCCTATTTAAATTATCTGCTAGAAAGCAAAAAGCCTTTCAAATAATTTAAACACAGACAGCGAGTTTATGTCCACTTCTAAAATACAGTTAGGTGATGCTATTCCCAGTAATTAAATACTTCATCACTGGAAAGCATAATAAGAACGTGCTAATTTCAGTTCGCAGGAGATGCTCAAAGGCAATAAATTACAACTTTCTATCACATCCCTATCCCTTTTATGATTACTGTTCTGCTATGGAACTAATGTATTTTCTCTCAAGGCTAAGTAAGTGTCTTCCTTTACCACAGCCTTATAAAAGTCTTCCTTAAGCCTAACAGAAATCCAGTGTTGGCTATGAAATGTGAATTTCTGGATTTTGTTAGACACTCTCCTAAAATGCTGATGGCAAGCAAAAAAAGGCAGTTGCACCAAGAAATTAGAGTATTTTGTTTGCAATGCATACTACTGATGGTAAGAGCAAATCCTGGATTCCAAACTGAAGGAGGAAATCTTTGTGTTAAATGCCATCTTTCTGATGCTTCAGTAGGATATTGCTTTTCAGAACAAGGAAATCCTGACTATACTGAAAGGAAGAGGGTTACAAACACCAGAGGAGAACAACTCTTTGTCATATTTCTTTCTTGGCGTTTTTGTTCTCCTAGATGTTTCCACAAGTCTGTGCCCATGACCAGTCCATTCAAAGTATTATTTCCCACCAGTGAGTCAGAAATCAGGCTAAGGTTTGCTGTTGCCTTAACTTTCTATGTAACATTTAAAAATGGGTACCACAAGAATCAGCACTCCAGTCCTCTCTCCTTATAGAAAATACATTTCTCCTTCCAGCTTTTAAAGATGTATTGGTTACAGATTTCATTTCCTATACATTGTCACAGTGATGGGGAGCTTGTATACAAATCTATGACGCTTGAACCTTACCTTTACCTTAAACTAGCTGCCATGTAGCCTCCAGATTGCTGACAGAACTGGAAGCAGATGCTTTGGAAACCATTTGGAAAGAGCCTTTGTTTGGTTAATAGATTATATGCAGATTTCTGTGGTCATGCTGGAGTCATAAGCCAGAACTTGAGGCAATGAAATTCAGCTTGCTTGTTCAGAGACTTTCTGCAAGATCTTGAACAAATAATTTGGAGTGATATGGAAATTAAGCATTTCTAATACCCCTGCAGATGTGTGTCTAGCTTTTTTGTTTTCTTTGGGGCAGTAAAACCATCCCAGAGCACTGTTCATAGATTCTGTATAGATCCAGAATTACTTTCCTTTCCTTTCCTTTCCTTTCCTTTCCTTTCCTTTCCTTTCCTTTCCTTTCCTTTCCTTTCCTTTCCTTTCCTTTCCTTTCCTCTTTTCCCTTCACTGTCCCCTTCCCCTTCCCTCTTCCTTTTCCTTTTCCCTTTCTTTTTTTTTTTAATGTTTGTGTATGATAATGGGAATTTCGCATGTACAGAAAAACTGCATTTTTCCTGACTGCACCTCTTCTAAGTAGGATAGTAGCCATTTATTGGGTCACTAGAAGTGTCTGCTCCCTTTTCTACAACCCAGAGTCAAGCACAGAGGCAGAGGTAGGTCACACGTGATTTGAGGAGATGCCGTGTCTTTATAAGGAGATGCCAAGAAAACCTCCCATTGTATCTGTGTACTTCTTACTACCGTACCAACCCCTCTACTAACCAGAGCACCCATTTGATTAGGTTCTTGAAGGCATATTTTATGACAACTGCTTGCAGGAATCTGTGTTTAAAAAAAAAAACCAACACTAAACACCTTAGGGACTATTGCTATCATGCCTGAAAAAATCATTTGACCAACTCAGCCTGCAACTAATGCCTTTTGCAGAAGGAAAGGGGCAGGCTGGTTCTGCAGCAAATACAAATCAAATCTTCTTACTAACAATCATTAAATAGCTTAAAAACATTCCAGTTTCTAAGATGTTTACAAATTGCAAGAGGAACATTTCACAGAATAAAAGTGCAGTCCTGGAGCTTAATACTCACTCTGCTATTTCATTACTGCCCCTGTTTTATATTAGCACACCAAGCAATTTGTATGTCTGTGGACCTTTCAGTAATGTATACCCAAAGCAACTGCCAAATGTTATTCAGTGCTGCTAATATGTAAGAGTTCTAATGAATAATGGTTTTGTTAAGAATGTGGCAAACTGCTATTTATTCAGATGAATTCCAACCAACCATAATGCCTGGGTCTTACTTCTGAGGTATGAATGCAATAATTACCAAACACAGTTCTAAAATGCAATTTGTTAACTTGGAGGACATTGTGAGATCGTGACATACATTTCAAGTGCCCTCAAAGCTGCTTTTGGCTGGGTTTTCCCCTCCAACTCATTGTTTATGTAAGCAAGATCTACACTTACTGAATCCACTAGATGAGTGTCTCCACATCCACTTATGATGCATTCATCAAGATTCAATACCTGGACATGACACGTCAAAGCAAGCAGTTAGATTACATAGAAGAGAAAGGGAAAACTCACTTTTCAAAATTCTCTGGTTCTTTCTCCTTTTCCATCAGTTTTAGACTCCAAAGTTACTTACAGTGGGTTAGAAAATGTTTGAAAGTATCTTTGGAATATGTCCCGGAACCAGCAATTCACTTAAGTTTGCAAGAAGTAGCATCGGAAGAAAAAGTTGTGTATTTGAAAGTAAAGCTTGTTGGTGGGCATGGGGGAAAGGGTACACAACCAGAGCAGAACTGCAATCTGCAGCGTGAGTCCTGAGCAGGTGGAAGGAAAACAAGATGAAAACTGAATGATGGAACTGACCAGACAGAATCAAACCAAACACAAACCTCAGCAATTATCTATTCATTAATTTTAAAGAAACACATTCAAGGTTGATGTCTTATTGTGGGGCAGTGGAGTGAAAATTAATTTTAAATGTTATAAAAATCACAATTAAATATTTTTATTGGAGATGAAACTAGGACTAGCACTGACAAATGAGATCTAGAACCTCTACTACGAAGACAGGCTGATGTAGCTGGGGTTCTTCAGCCTGGAGAAGAGAAGGTTCTGGGGAGACCTAATAGAGACTTTCCAGTAGCTGAAGGGGGCCTATGAGAAGAATGGAGAGAGACTGCAAAGGCCTGCAGTGATAGGATGAGGGCAATGGCTTCAAGCAGAGAAGAGGAGATTTAGATTGGAAGTTAGGAACAAGTTCTGCACCATGAGTTTAGTGGAACACTGGAACACGTTGTCCAGGTAAGCAGTTGAAACCCTGTCACTGAAGAAATTCAAGGTGAGGCTCAAGAGGGCTCTGGGCAACCTGATCTAGTTGAGGATGTCCCTGAGAACAAAAATAGCTGGGGGAAAAATTTTTAAAAGACAATTGAAACTAATTCATTACTGTGGAACTAACAGTATATGAGCATAAAAATATTTTGGAGGCTGACCTAAAAGTTTTTAAATCATCTGATTTTAAATCTAAATCTAACCATGTGAATCTAAAGAACTTACAGAATGTTGTTTGCATTTGCCAGCACTCAAGAGATACACATTCTCTGTTCTCTCTGCACAGCTTCTACAGAACTTGCAGAGCTGCAGGCATGTTTTATGTTGGCAAAGAGTTATAAACATTTTAAGTTACAGACTGATACATGTAGAAATGTGCAGCCTCATAGCTGGGAGACAGATGATACTGCAGGTGCACTAGTACGAATACAAGTGCCACACTATTTTTATCATGACTCATCTGGGAATTTTTAAAGAAGAGGCTTTCTTCCCTTCAGCAGCTGAGAAAGGCCAGGAAAAAACCCTGGAGAATTTAAGCAGCTGGGCTGGAGAAACATTTTTGGTTTTGTGCAACTCAAAACTTATAGCATTTGGGAAGTACAGTAAATACTGAGGAAAGGGAGGAAAAAAGATTTGGGCATAGAACTTGCTTGTGAAGGAAGGGTGTTGCAACAGACTGTGGCATTTCAGTGGATATTATGTATAGCCCTAGGTTTTTAAGTACTAGATGGAAGTGATAATTCTTGGAGGAGCTTCTCACATGCATGGCTATAAGAAGGCAATTAACAGTTGAGGATGACAGAGTATACTCTATGGCAATATAGGAGGTAACATCTCTGTGGTCACCACACTGATTCTGGCTCCCAGCTTGGGGCNTTTTTTTCTGGAAGTTTTGTGTCTGTCTTTTGTCCTGAATCCTTCTCCTGATCCGGATCAGGAAAAGACTTGATCTGAGGGGTAGGAGAGTTCTATAGCCACCTCTGGGGAACATGCAGCAACCTAGGCTTAACTTGGAGAGACTGTGGCTTGAGTGAGCCTTGTCCCTCAATTATAATCTTTTGAGTCAATTCAGTGAGCTGGGGAATGCTGTCCCCAAAAGAATAAATGGTCTCAGTGTCCAGCCTCACAAACAGAAACTCAACCAGACACAGCTGTGGTCAGGACAGCTTGATAAATTGATTCATAGTGGGGGGAAAAAAAATAATTTTTATCAGAAAAGGTCAGTTCTTGTGCAAATGTTTTATATACGAGTGCGGAATGTGAAGCTGGGGCACTGTTACTGCAAATTGCTTTCTCACTCAGACTGATCTCCAAACTGGATGTTACATATAGATGGTAGCACACACTCAGAACACTTTCTTACTGGTATGTGCAATCCACTGAATCAGATTCCCTCATTTTTTAACAAAGATTCTCCAGCTAATGGCACCCTTCTTCACTACAGCATCATAACTGCACACCAGAGCACCTGATCTATTCACCAAATGAAATGGATCTAGCAGAGAGGTTGTAAGTACTTGGAAGTAACCTGTTTAGAGTATACACACACAGCAGCAAAATTGTCTTAGATGAAATCCTAATAAAGCAATTTTTAAAAAATCTTTGAAAGCTATTTTTTTTTTATTTTGAAAAGTGTGGTAAACATTTTAAATGTCTCCTCTAATTATTTGAAGCTGTTAAAGGTAAACTTGTAAAATCTGCTTTCCTCAGTAATATGCACACTATTACTATGTTCCACAAGCAAATTAACTATGAAAGACCAATTATATGCTGCCTTTCATCTTAGGTGAGTAATTTCCAAGTGTGGGAAGTGTAATAAGTACATTTCTTCCTGAGGGTGCCATTTTGAGGAGTAGTAGTGTTTTACTCCATACTGATTCTTTTTAGTGGCAAGTAGCTCAGAAGAGAAGTCAGGATTTATAATCTCAAAGGCAGATTTTGCAACCTCCACCCACTGAAATGCTGTTTGTTTTTTTTTCCCTGCAGTTATGTCCAGTGACATAAAGAAACATGAATTTATGAGCCACTGAAATGAAAGCCATCTGATGAGCAAGAGAGATTTAGCCCAGCAGGCTTCAGAATCTCTGATTATTACACCCCCAAGAGTTTAAGACATAGTGTAAGGCTGGTCCAAGCTAATGAAGCTAGGAAGGACCCTGGAATCAAACAAGAGAGGTAAATGGTTGGGTGCCTGCAACAACAGGAAGAGTAAATTGCAGCAGGGCTACAGGCAGGGCTAAGTGCCAGCTCTGCAGGGATGTCCCGAACACCTCTGCCAGCATCATGGTGGGCCTGCAGGGTGAAGGAGGTAAAGCCTCATAACATGCCAGGTGTGAGTCCACACCTGCATCCTCTTTGAAATGGTGCCTGCTTCTCCACACTGTGGAGAACTTGTACACAACATAGAATATGCAGACAGCAGTTGGCAGCCTTTTAAGCCCAGGCAACTATTTCATTGTTAGTCTGAGTATACAGTCATGCAAACTGATCACGTTTATTGCTGATTTTGTTTATACTAAGGGGTTTTCAGCCAAGAGTAACTCCCTTGTTCAAACCCAACTCATTTGCAGCAGAAGTGATCCTCAACCCTGCTGCATCTGTGTGCATCCTTGTGAAAACGGAGGGTGGGTGGCAATAGCGGTGGGAGCAATGCCAATCTTGCCTTGCCAATGTGGATGTATACTCTAAAATATCCAGTGCTACTGTACATGGAGAATGGTGATGAAAAGGACAAGCAGATGTGATTTACCTAATTGACAGCCTAATTAAGATCTGAAGAAGAGGTGGGTGATTTAGTGCTGTTGGAAAACAAGTTATTGAAAGGATTGAAAATTAATATAAAAGGTCTCAGTGGTGTTTAATAAACAGAATTCACTCCAAAGCGTTTTGAAATGTTCCAGACCTCATTTTCTACAGCATCTCTGCCAGCCTATGATCACCATGTTCAGTGCAGAGCCAAGAGAGCACAGCTGGGGCGAGTGGGAGTTGAACTGAGTTTCCTTGTTCTCATCTATTTGATGTGATGCCTGTCCCTTAGACTAGGGCATTAGTCAGTAAACAAAGCGAAGTACAGCATGCCTCTCACTTCAGTGAAATACCCATGCTCATTATAACCTGTTTTGTTCAGCAATTTCCACTCAGTTGCCTTTTAAAGTGCTCCAGAACAAGTCTCACTGGGCTGGATGCAGTTTTTAGAGCAGGGAATGTGCTCAGCCCTGAGGTGATCCTCTTGGATTTCACTCCCTCCTTCTACTTGCCCATTTGCCATTTTTTTTTCTCCCCTGTTTCCTACACAAAAATAAACTACTGGATCTCACCAGTTGTTGTCAGATTCTAGCCACCAGTAATAAGCTGCTGCTACACTGGGAGAGAAGCCAGATAGTAGCACCTGGGTCAACCTTCCTGTTAGATTTCTAAAACAGAAATTTGGGAACTGGAGGTTGGAAAGTGGAAGGAAGGCTTCTGCTTGTCTATCTGGGAAGTCACTACTTTTTTACAAAAAGCTGGTCCTGAGAAAAGTGTAGAGGGCAACATCTGTAGGTGTCAAGGAAGATTCTCTCATAGTCTCAATTTCTCAGAAATTGTACCTTGGGAAAGGAAACTATTTAGTCCACAGAAGTACAGGTGATGTGATCCTTGACAGACCTACCTTTGAAGTCAGCTTAGATACCAAAATCAGGCAAAAGGAGTGAATATGAATGACAACAGAGTTGGCTTCCTGTGTAAAATGACCCTACTGGCAAGCTCCTTCTCATTTTGTGTCTGGATAGCTCATCATCTATGAAACATCCTTGTTGTACAGAAGAGATCCCAAACTTGTGGGACACTGCTGTAGGTACTGTCCACATAGACAGATCAGACCTTATCATGTAGAAAGGGAACCAGGATTCCTGCATTAAAATCTGAAGGGGTTTGGCAAATCCAGCTTCCCATACAAAGATGTTTTACCTTTGTGGATTAATCCAATCAAAACTGACACAGATGCAGATGTTTCAGAGGTAATTAACATCTTTAAAGAACACGAGCAGCTAAGGATAAACCCTAGAAGACATTCACATGAATGCAACCAAAATAATCTACTCTAAGGGAGAAAGGTAGGGTGGGGGTGGAGTGGGGAATGGAGGAATAAATCACAACAATTTTTTTCCCCAAAAAATGTCAATCAAAATAGCACCTTCTCAGACACCAAAGTCAATCTCAAGACACAGCTTAGTAGAAACTCTGACTCCAGTAGTTCAGATGTTCCCAGAATAATTTGTTCTCTGTGGGAAGCCTTCTCCTTTGAACCTACTTCCTCCAGTTTGTAAAAAAAAAAAAAAAAAAGTTTAATGATCTTCCCAGTGCAGTTCTTGCCTTTAAAGACTTGGGAATTGTTGCAGGAAAGGCCTTGAAAGAATGAAAGATTTTTTTTTCACTGGTGGTTGAAATGAGTTGGGGTTTAGGTTGATTTTATTTTAGATTTATGACAAGGAAGCCTGGAGTACTGGATGTATTTTCTTCTACGTTTGTACTAGAAAATGAAATATAATAGATCTAAGAATAACCACTATCCAGTCCTTAGTTTATGAGCCCATAGAGATCTATCCCATAAAATAAATGAGCACAATATCACTGAGTGCTGGACTTTGTTCAGAGTTAGCTGAAAGTTATGCAAAATCATAATGAGACCTGCTAGCTTAAGCAAGAAGGACATTAGTCTCCAGTCACCTATTTTCTCCCATTCTCTTCTGCACTGTGTTTATTTCAGGGTGCCTGTGAATTTCTGGTCTTCAAAAAAAAGCCTGTGTACTTCTGAATGGAGAGAAATATGAGGAACTGCTGATGTGGCCTCACCATGGGCTGTGAAGTGAACTGAGCTATTTACTGTGTTTTCCTTGTTGGTTTTCCCTAGGTTAGTACTGATCTCATTCAGCACAATAGAATTGGCATTTCTCAGCTGTTCAGACAGATTTAAGCAGGAATCAGTTTTTTAAAAGACATCACTTACAGATCTGATATAATCTTGATATTGGAGAAAAAGGAGTTGTGGAAAATTGTGACATTTTCAGTTGTAGGAAGAGTCATGAAGGGGCTTGGCACCCATCTCTACCCTTTGAGATTTACTCCCCTCATTTGCTGCTTTATCCTGGAGGTGCCCAAGGTACTGAGGCTATTAAATATCTGACACCAGGAACTGCCCACATGCCATCAGTGCCAAACAAATTTTCTGTCTCTGAAGTTCTGGCAGAACTCCCTAAGGAGGCAGCAATCAAACACCTGTGTCCTCCACAGGCTGATATCACTGCTTCAGCTGCACAAAAGGGAGTCTGTCCCTCCAATTTCTGCCACTTAAAACCCCATGCAATCTTTTTTCCAGTTATCTCTCTCAGCTGGACTATGAGTTAAATTTAGGATTTTCCATCCAAGCTCTTAATTTGCTCCAGCACCAGAACAATATGTAAACGATGCAGAAAGCACTAAGTAGATGGCTTCAGATGCTTCCTTATGGAAGAAGCCTCCACATCCACTATCATCTGACCCCAAGGACTGATACATGGCACAGCTGGGCACAGATCTCTGCTGGGATCTGCTAGTGCAATCATAACAAGTCCAAAAACACTGTAATAAATGTCCCTTCAATTGAGAACAGCTTTCCACAAATCCCTAAGATTACCAAAACCACAATTCATGGGATCTGAAAGCCCTCAGAGTGTCCCTCTGCCCATACTTACAGTCTTCCAATGTTGCAGCTCAACATCAACTGAAGCTGTGCCTGTCTAGACAACAGCAGATTGAGAAGACATTAAAGGGAGCAGCCCTATATAAAACAATAACGTTTCAGAAACACCTTATTTCTGCTAAAAGCCAATAACATTTCCTCCACACTCATCTGCAGTGAGAAATATCCTGAATTTTTTCCTCCTGAAATGCTAACTAGTCCGCTGTAAAAGAAAGCCCAGTTCACTTTGAAGTGGTAAGTATGCTTAAATTTGCTGCAGGTTTCAATACCCCTGGGGGTCCTAAGGCCTGCAAATTATTTTTATTAATTTGAAATTAAATAGAAATTAGGAATAAAAAAACCAAAATCAATATCACTAAAAAGAAGACACTAGAGAGCTTTGTAGCCTGCTCACTGTCCCTACAGTGTTCTGTATTCTATCTAATAGGATCTCCTCTATCTTCTCTGGGGAAAATTGTTTCATTCAGAACAAAACAAAATCACAGAATCACAGAATAGTGGATGATGGAAGAGACCTAGAAATATCAGATTACAGCCTCCCTGCCAGAGCAGAATCAGCTAGAGCAGGTCACACAGGAACACATCCAAGTAGACTTTGAATGTCTCCAATGAAGGAGACTACACAACCTCTCTGGGCAGACTATTCCAGGGCTTTGTCACCGTCACAATGAAAAGATTTTTCTTTATGTTCACATGGAACCCACTGCCCCTTGTCCTGTCACTGGGCATCACTGAGCAGAGCCTGGCTCCATCCTCCCAACACTGCCCTGAATATATTTATTAACATGAATGAGGTCACCCCTCAGGCTCTTCTGCTCCCTCAGCCTTTCCTCCCAAGTGAGATGTTCCACTGCCTTCAGCATCTTTGTGGCTCTGCACTGGACTCTTTCAAGCAGTTCCCTAAGATCCTTCTTGAACTGAGCCTATAACTGGACACAATAGTCCAGATATTACCCCAGCAGGGCAGAGGTGGAGGAGACCTTCTCTCTACCTATAAACCACATCTCCTCTAATACACTCCAGGATGTATTTGACACATTGTGCAGAAAAAGGAAAAAAATATTACTTGTAGAACTCTGCTGTCTGGTCTGAATTAAGACTGTTGGGGTATTTGTTCTACCCGTAGTGTATATGGAGAGAAGCTCAAATGAAAGGTGAGAGTGTAGCAAAGCTGCCACATTTTAACCAGCCCCAGTAGTACTGCAGACCATGGGTTGCATTTTGTCATACCAGGAGAGTATTTACAGAATCACAAGAACATTCAGGTTGGAAAAGACCCTGAGGATCACCAAGTTCAACCAATAACCCTACTCTACAAGGTGCACCCCAAACCACATCCCCAAACACCCCAAATGATGGTAGCTGGTAGCCCATGCAGATGTCCATCCTGCTCAAACTTCTGTTTTGCTGCTTCATGTTTTAGCCTTGCTGAGGTTATTGAGGATGTGCTGGTCAATATTGCTGTCAGGTCTGCAGTTGCTTTGCCATAGGAGCACAGGGTGACCCAAGTGGGAGTACAGATTTTTGCATATGGAGGATGTTTTCACTGAAGTTTGTGGAAATGGGAATCTCAAGGAACAAATGTGTCACCCAGACAACTCAGATCCATATATAAAATACCACGTCCCTATCCTCCAGCCTGCTTTTGCCTGATTCAGCTAAGTATTTCCCAAAAACAGTGGAAATGTTTACTGTGAAATGCTTATCACCACATATTTGGTTTTGGTGCCTGTCTAAAAACCCTTCTTAATCTCCATATATTTGCCCCACCTTAAGTACATTAGTTCCCAAGGCAAGGAGGATGTCATTGACAAGGGAGAGACCAATGGCACTCCTAATTCCTTTTTAAAGTCCATGTATAAAATAGAAAATAATTTATACTATGGTTTGTCAAATAAAGAAAGTGTTTATGGGCCAGGTTTGGATCTGCTGATGTGGGTGGGAGTTTTACTGCTGCCTTCGGTTGCATCCAGTATGGTCCTTATGCTGCACACCATATGTCTCGCTAACCACCACACAATCCCTCACCCCAAACTGCTAGCTCCTCTTCTTTTTTGGAAGGAGAACTAGTGAGGCTGATTCATGCAAAGTACCCTCATTGTTTATAATGAAGACTAAAACCATAATTATTTTTAGGAGTTCCTCAGTGATAGGAAATTTCAGACTTCAGAGAGAGATGGCAGATGATCACTAGAAGATTTCTGCAGGTGCTGCTCTCTCTTCTGTTCCATGTCACTGCACCCACCTCTCACTGGCTCCTGGCTGCCATTTTAAAGAATAGCATGGGAATTATTTCAGACATGGAGAAGATGGGGTGTGATTCAGTTTGAGTTCTCAGTGGGCTGCAGGGATGAAATTGGCGATTGTGAAAAACCTTCCTACACATTTTCCATATATTTCACGTATCATCCCACAAAAGGAATGAAAATAGAAGAGCCCCTCTTGCTGAAGCTGTGAGGACAGAAATCAGAGGGGTGAGCAAGGTGTGCCAGAATGCCCCCATATTACACAAGCCATTCCAGAAAAAAAAGGGAGCAGTCCTCTCCCACACACGGTGATTCTTAAAACCTGTCCCGCTAGAACTTGCAGTTGGAGAAAAATCTCTGGTTCTAATACAACGTCTTCATTCTTCATCATGTGCAAGCAGGATAGAGAAAGATTTCAGAAAGGGTGAGACTGCTCCAAGAAAGTCCCAGAAAGTGGAATCAACTACCAGCAGTAAACAAACAGCATTTTGGCTTCTGGAACTCTCAGACTGATAATATGGGAGTTTCGAACAAGGCACTGTAGAAGGAGGTTTGGAAAGAATGAGGGAGTTCCCACATGCACTGCAATGAGGAAAGACTTCCATGTGTAAAAGGAAATATCAATGTGAAGAGGACTTTACCCTGCAATGCCCTCAGAGGCTCCTGAGAAATATTACCTGAAGCACACCAACCTCATAAATCCCCTTCAATTTAGATGCCAGCATCCCATTGAGGCATCTAGAGAGAATCTAGAGAAGAGGAGGCCCAAGGAAGACCTCACACCAGCCATTCAATACCTGAAAAACACCTACAAGAAGGCTCAAGAGGGCCTTTTTACAAAGGCATGTAGTGATTAGGACAAGGGGTAATGGCTTAAAATTGAAAGAGAGGCTAGACATAAGGAAAAAAAATCTTTACTGTGAGAGTGATGACACACTGGAAGAGACTGCCCAGACAGGTTGTGGATGCTCCATCTCTGAAAGCGTTTAAGACCAGGTTGGATGAGGCTTTGAGCAACCTGATCTAGTGAAAGTTGTCCCTGCCCAAAGCAGAAGGGTTGGAACTAGATGATCTTTAAGGTCCCTTCCAACCTAAATAATTCTACAATTCTATAATGTTGTGACCCTATGATGTAGGATGGGCAACCCTACATACAAAGGCAATCCAGGATCTTGTAGAGGGATCATATTAAACCTCAAGAAGCAGCATGTGTTTGTCAAGATCCAGCTCTGTGGTAGCAAAGGGTGCTACATTTTAGAAATTCAGTGCTAAATAGGAAAGGCTACACGAAGTTTGAGTGTCTTACATTAACTTTCTCTTGAACTCTATTCAGCTCTGCCTGACTCTTTACGCAATATGGGACATATTGATATGTGTCAGTTCTGTCTGGAGGGATGTACCAAAAATATATCAATCTTGGTACATTATGAGACTAAGTTGAATATTAAATTGTTATTCTACATAGGCAACACATTGCCTAGGTTGACTCACACATACGAAAGGAAATGTCTGACTTAATTTCCGTGCTTTTTGTGTCATTTCTATGCATTTCTCTTATTTTAAGAGGAATCTGGACTGCTTTCACAGCTGAAGCTTGTTTCTTGTGAAAGGGAAAGAGTGACATCCTGTGGTTCAGCGGTGGGAAATGTGAATATTTTATCATTGTCCTTTCTTGCATTTAATTTCTTTTACTACGTAACTTAACAAGAACAATGTAAATTTTGGCTATGAAAAAAAAATTAATTAGACAGTCCAAACAGTATTTTACAAGAGCAGTAAGCTTTCTGTTTACATAGAATTGCAGGTGTCAGGAATTTAAAGACATCTAATAAATGGAACATTTTATTTTTAGTTTTGGGTTAACCAAAATAGACTAGAGCTATTTTTAAAATAGTTAATAATAAGAATAGAAAATAATTGAGATAGTAGTCATGGTAGTTGGATTACAGTTGGACTCACTGATCTTAAAAAGTCTTAAAGCCTCATCAAATTGGAGGTGTCTCTGCCCACTCAGGAAGGGGTTGCACAAGATGACCATTGAGGGTCCTTTCCAACCCAATGTAGTCTGTGAATCTCTGAACATTTTCCAACCTTAATGTTCTGTGATTCTTTCATCTTTGGAAATACTTCACCACCATTACTGGCGTGGATTTGAAGGAATAGATTTTAATCAAAATATGATGGTGCATCTCCAGGGTAACCTGAAAGAACCAACAAATGCAATAATTAAGTGAAGAATGGCCATATTCCTGAAGAAATTAATCTGATATATTGATTTGAAAGGTCATTTCCTCACATGACATCCTCTTAAACTATGATACCTTGGTCATTACAGAACTTCTGATGATCCTGTACTGATAGAAATAGTACTTTAGAGAGAGCTGCAACAATTCAAGATAATGCACCAAAAATTGTGCCAACAGATCTCCACAGAGAGCTTGCGATAGTATCAAAATCGTATTTCTACTGGAGAAAAGGACTGCAGAATTCCTTCCTCCTAGCATGAGCTTATTGTCGTAGACTTGTGATATCCTCAAGAACTTAGGTTCTTAGGGCTCTATTTTATTTTCAGGTGTATAAATATGAAATTCTTTTTTCTGCAGTTTTTCTCAAATTCACGCTGTGGGTTGTTTGGGGTTTTTTTCCCCAGTGCTATATTGATTGTGAGGATGTCCCTTACTTAAATTTAGTTTGTAATTCCCAGAAACACAGTCACTGGAACTGTTGCATAATGGCTTTCCATTTCCTCTACAGCTTGTGAGAGTGGCAGCCACACAAAGAGCAAATGTTTGCCTGTCCCATGACTTCCCAAATACAAATGGCCCAGTGGATGGATGACAATGATGAAGAATGAAGTTTGGAAAGAAAACAAACCTGTTCAGCCAGAAAGGTTGAAATGTGTTTCTTGAGCATAAATTATATTCTCCAGGGTTTCAATTTCATGACTTTTTTTTCCCCTTCAATGCAAACAACCTGCAAAGGCAAAAGCACATTTATTGAACAGGGGGCACCTCAACTTGATGCTGATGCTGATGCTGAGCAGGACACAGACATCCCTGCTGAAAGGTGAGAATGCTAAACCATAAGCTATAAGGAAAGTATTGTTGCAAATGGATTATTTGTAACCTTTCTTCTCATTCAAAAGGCACACACTGAGATAGGCTTCTTTTTTTTTTTTTTATTCCCCAAATAAATAAGTAAATCCCCACACACGGTGTGGAGAGCTTTCACTGAGATTGCTGACTTCAGAGACAAAAGAATTTGCCATCTAGCATTTGTATGTATTTCATTATGTTTGACTGGCATATGGTGATCCATAAGCTTGCTGCTAATATAGTGCCTGTGTTTTTTAATTAAATTGATGGTCTTAAAAAAAGGTACCTGGTCTCTTGAGTAAGGTATAATCTCCTCAATTTTGAATATTGCTGGGTCTCACATCAGCACTTCAGCAGTCCTAAAAATTGCTTCAGACTCAAGAAGTTGCTTCAGAATAATTTTTAAACATAGGCCTGTGAAATTATAGCAAAGGACAAAGCAAAACTATAGCTGGGGATTTCCCCAAAGAAAAATGAAACAGAGAAGAGTGCAGGCTGTAATTCAAACTGTCAATTAGATTTGACTCAAAGGAGTTTGAAAATTAAGTTTTTAATTTCTATATACTCCTTCCACTAATCTGTTTGTGAACTTTAGACTGTCAGCTGAGAAACAAAAGGAGAGGAAAAGTAGACTCTTTTGAACCAGAGATTTAATAACTCCCCCAGGTCACAGTGCTCATTATAAAGGGAATGAAGTGCTGGTTCTTGGGCAACAGAGCAAACATCTGCATCTTGCAACAAGCCAGGTGCTCTAAATCAGGGCAAAAGCAAGGCAGCCCAAGCAGCAAAATCTGAGCATGTCCTCTTGTCTCTCCAGCTTGCCTGGGTCCCTGCTATGATTGTGTCTACAGCTGGAGCGACCTCCCAACCGAATGAGCACACCTGGAAACACTGATGGGCAGCAGCTGTCTGGCACCCACAGCAAAATTCCCAGCAGGCGTCAGGTGTTTGCTTGACTTTTCCTAGGGGAGCTGGATGCATGTGCACTGTGCAGGCTTTCAAATGTCGTTGTTAGTTTGCGTTTCAGTGAATAACATTTAGGTCCTGAATTGAAATGACAAGGGAAAGGAGCCTCCTGCAAGAGATTCTGTTATGAGCAAAAATGCTTGCTGCATTTTTATTGTGAGTTTCCTTTCTGGAGATCTTTCAAGCCTCTCTTCCTGTGCAAAACAAGATTCTAACTGAGGCAGAGCTGAAAATGGGGCACACCTACCTCTATGAGCAATGTATCATCTCCATTAGCTTCTCTTTCCTTAGCAGTGCATCACCAAAGTACAGAATTTTCACACATTTCTTTAAATAATTTTGTATGATAGCAGTTTATATGAACTGCTTATCTACTCTGTTCTTCCAGCTCTGCGTTTGCTCATCAAAACCACATACTGCCTGCTTCCTGACTCTCAAATGAAGAGAAGCATTCAAGATAATCACTACAGTAGATGACTGTTTACACAGAGGTTTGCATACATATACACTTTTGAATGCCAGCAGTGTACATGTAGGAGTATTCACAACCCTGCAGATATCCTCTTGAACAAAAGCTTTCACACTCAAATGTTTGCAAGTCAAAGTCAGAGCAAATGCCACCAAAGGCTGCCTTTATGAACAAGGATCATGTGGTTTTATTTTACTCTAAAGGTTTCTGCATCTGGGAGCTGTGTTGCATTGCTTGAACAGTGCATTTTTGCTTTGATATGATTTCATTCTCAGCTTGGTCCAGGATTCATGTATTAAACACTCTCTTTCACAGGATGAACAAAGCATTGATTTTGCTCATATTGTCTGTGTCCCAGTCCATAAATGCACAACAGGTATCATCCAACTTTTACAGAATCATCCTTTGGTTAAATCATATCTAAGAAAGACCTTTCCCTATTTGTCTGAGTTGTCCCAGGCTTGTCCTTTTTTCACTCCCATGACAAATCTTCGGATGTAGGAAGTCCAAGGCAACCAGAAATCCTACACTGTGTACATGTGCCTTATGCCTGATTGCCCCAGTAGTTTATAGGTTGTACAGATGACAGTATAAATGCAGTGTGTACTGGATCCATCTGACCGTGTGTGCACAGCTGCATAGCACATGCACAACACATCAGACATGCTGAGGTTGGGATGCACTTCCAGTCCATGTGTAGGCCATCTGGTGGTGCATGCACACATATTTCTGGCCAGGAAGCCCTTGTTACAAATACGACTGTCCTAATCTAATCCAGAAGCAGATCTGGGGGGAGAAGTGCCAATCACTGCAGCTCTTCTCCTTCTTCCCTTAGGCACAGCTTCAGCAATGCAGATCAGAGAGGTGCTACCTGTCCACATCACACACAACAGCTTTTCATCTTTTTTTCTAATATTGTTATTCAGGAGTTTCCTCTCCTTTTCCCGTTTCCCATTTACAGTGACTTCAAGATTTATTAGCTCCATATCATATTTTAAAGGAGCCTTTATGAAAGAAACTATTTAATGCACGTATTTGCTGGCAACTGTATTTGTCATTCCTGGGGGTGGAGGCATGTTGTCCTGCTTCATGTTCCGTTTGAGAGACAGCAGTAACCAGAAACAGGATGTTGTTATGCAGACACACATGATCTCTACCACTCTTGTGTGTGGAGATTGGTCCTGGTCATGCCACATCTCCAGCAGAGCTTAACTGTGTGTTGGTAAAGCCACTCCAAAACACTTTGCCATGCTGAATGCCTCTCATAAATGATTTGGCTTGTCTTTCACCATGTCACTGGATGACTTGATAGAAACACTGAGCTTGCTGTCACTAAGTGCTCTCCAATTAGTCATCTACAAATTACTAGTAAGAGTAAACTGATGTTTTGCTGGTCTTTTCTTCTCCTCTGGTTTTATGCTCACTGATGAGAAGAACCTGCCTGCTATGGATGGATGAGTTTTTCCCAGAATTTCTGCTCTTTCTGAAGGTGTTGTCTACAGAACTGGGATGTGGGTTTAATGTGACATCATCTCTTTATTTCTGTACTGTTAAAGATATTCAGATTTGATTTAACCTTTGCCTACACTTAAATGCGAGTTTTAGATGAATTTTTTTTTTCTTAAAAGGTGATTTTCAAATTACAAAGATGACTTTCAGCCTTAGAGTCGTCTAGCAAATGGATTTGACAGAGTTGCAATTATTCACCAACATTTCCAGGAAATAAGTACCACTGAAGAATGTGTCAGTGCACGTAGATTTAGATCAGCTGACCAGCTTAGAAGTTGAATTTCTGAAACTGGTATATAAACACACACACACAGACATAAATACGCAATGTATTTCAAGAAAAAAACCATGCAGTAGCTCAACGAACACCGAGCTGACAATGCAGGTATGACAGTAACACTGTGTGATGGTTTGAGGCTCATCGGAATATTTTAATTTAAAAAAAAAAAATAGATTTTAGGCTGTGAAAACAACAGTGACATCTACGTCACTCATAGGTTTGCTGAGATGTATAAAAACAAGGACACAAACATAGATAAGACAGTCTATCTGTCTGTCTCTGTCTCTCCCTGGCTTCTAGCTGGATCTGTGTAACCAAACTAATCATTCTGCTTCTAACTCCCCTCCTGATCCTTCTGACTCACCTTGCACCAAGTAGATTCTGGGATAAGAGAGGGAGGTGGAAAGAAGGTGGAAGCCAAGTATGGAGCCCCTCCTGGGGATAGCTGTAAATATTTGTAATATATGGTAAATATCTGCTTGTATATTATGTTAAGCTGTGACTATAAAGCTTCATTCCTTAACTTCCAGCTGGATGNGAAGAACTTCCTCCTAACATCCCGTTTAAATTTCCCCTCTGCCAGTTTGAACCCATTACCTCTCATCCTGCCATTACAAGACCTTGTGAATAGTCCCTCCCCAGCCTTCCTGTAGGCCCCCTTCAGATACTGGAAGGTTACTATAAGGTGTCCTCAAAGCCTTCTTTTCCCCAGGCTGAAAAGCCCCAACTCTCTCAGCCTGTCTTCATAGCAGAGGTGCTCCAGCCCTCTGAGCATCTTTGTGGCCCTCCTCTGGACTCTCTCCAACAGTTCCATGTCCTTCTTGTGCTGGGGGCTCCAGAACTGCACACAGTACTCCAGGTGGGGTCTGACGAGAGCAGAGTAAAGGGGGAGAATCACCTCCCTTGCCCTGCTGGCCACACTGCTCTTAATGCAGCCCAGCACACAGTTGCTGTCTGGGCTGCGTGTGCACACTGTTGGTTCATGTTGAGCTTCTCATCTATCCAGACCCCCAGGTCCTTTTCCTCAGGGATGTTCTCAGCCATTCACAACCCAGCCTGTATTTGTGCTTGGGATTGCAGCGACCCAGGTGCAGGACCTTACACTTGGCCTTGTTGAATGTCCTGAGGTTGGCCTGGGCCCACCTCTCCAGCCTGTGCAGGTCCCTCTGGATGGATCCCTGCCCTCTTTCAAGTCGACTGTGCCACACAGCTTGGTGTCATCTGCAAACTTGCTGAGAGTGCACTCCACTGAGGGGAGTGTGTGAGGGGAGGAAGGGAGGAGAGGAAACTCCCAAACCATCACACACTGCTATACCTCACCTTGCAGTAGGTTAAAGGTATGTACTGCAGAGATGTGGGTTTGCTTTCAGAGATGGGACATTGTGCTTCCCAGCAGTGGCAGTAAGCCAAGGGATAAACACCAAAATGTTTTATTTCTCTTTTTAGCAGTATAAATTTGAAAGCTTTGGTAGTGTTATTTCATTGTTAAGGGTAATGTCAGTGGCTCCACCTCTCATCATTGTTAGAGTATATTGATCAATAACATGAACATTTTCTGATACAGCAAGAGGCAAGGTATTTTAATGTTAGTGCTGTTGGTGTATAAATACGGAGGAGACATTGACAGAAGATCAGAATTATTTTATTTAAATTATCTTCTGTATTTTAATTTAGTTTGAGTCTGTCCAGCAATGATTATTATCTGGTAACAGCCAGTTTTACAAGTCCTCATGAGGTTCAGCAAGGGCAAAAGCAAAGTTCTGCTCACAGGGAAGAACAATTTCAACTACCACTATGTGCTGGGAGCCACCCAGCTAGAAAATAGCTTTGCCAAAAGGCACCTGGTAGTTCTGGGGAACATCAAGTTGAACATGAGTCAACAATGTGCCCATGTGGCAAAAAAGGCTAATGGTATCCTCTCCTGTATTAGGCAATCCATCACCAGCAGATCAAGACAGGTGATCTTTCTCCTCTACTCAGCAATGGTGAGGCCACATATAGAATCCTGTGTCCAGTTCTTGGTACAAAAGAGACATGGACATACTGGACAAAGTACAACAAAGGGCAGTGATGATTAAGTGGCTGGAGCATTTCTCCTATGAGGAAAGACTGAGACAACTGGGACTCTTTATCCTGCACTCAGGGGGCATTTTCTCAACATGTACAATGCCTGAAAGGACCACAGTCAATAGGCACAAAGTAAAACACAGGAGGTTCTCTCTAAACATCAAGAAACAGTTTTTTACTGTGAGAGTGACCAAGCACTGGTACAGATTGCCCAGACCGCTGTGGAGTCTCCATCTTTTGAGATATTCAAAGGATGTCTGGACATGGGCTCTAGGAGACCCTACTTGAGCACGAGAGATCAGGCCAGATGTCTTCTAGAGGTTCCTGCAAACTTCAGCCAATCTCATTTTGAAAAGAGCTGGATTTTTCAGCAGCTACAATGCCATTTTTAGTATCCCACACCATTCATTTCAGTCACCAAGTGCTGCTGTTCATAACAGCTTTGGGCAAGGAAACTGAGGATGATTATCTTTTAGTGGCCTCATCGTGGTCTGATTGTGCCACTGCCATGGCCAGGACTGTGTAAGGTTGACCATGAGCCAGCAATGTGCTCTTGTGACCAGGAGGGGCAGTGCCATTCTGGGTGGATTAAAAAGGCTGTGGCTAGTAGGTCGAGAGATGTTCTCCTGCCCCTCTACTCTGCCCTGGTGAGGCTGCGTCTGGAGTACTGTGTCCAGTTCTGGGCACCCCAGTTCAAGAGGGTCATAGAACTGATTGAGAGAGTACTGTGCAGAGCCACAAAGATGGAACATCTCTCTTACAAAGGGAGAATGGAACATCTCTCTTACAAAGAGAAGACTGAGAGAGCTGGGGCTCTGCAGCTTGGAGAGGAGGAGACTGAGAGGTGACCTCACCAATGTTTATAAAGGTGCAAAGGTGAGTGCCAGGAGAATGGAGCCAAACTCTGCTCAGTGATGCCCGATGACAGGACAAGGGGCAATGTGTAGAAGCTGAGGCATAGGAAATTTCATGTAAACATGAGGAGGATTTTTTTTTCCTGTGAGGGTGACAGGACACTGGAACAGGCTGCCCATGGCAGTTGTGGAGTCTCCCTCTCTGGAGAAAGTCAAAACCTGCATGAACGCATTCCTGTGTGACCTGCTCTAGGTGATCTTGCTGTCGCAGGGGAGTTGGACTGGATGAGCTTTTGTGGTTCCTTCCAGCCCCTGACATTCTATGATTCTATGATAAAGGAAGAGGGTAAAAGTGAGTATGGCAGGAAGTCAGCGGAAGGTATAACCAGCCTTTGTAAGAAAGGGAGTCTCTGTATCGCCCTCAGCCTATGCCCTAGCAGTCAGTCAAGCACACACAAGGATCATTTCAACATTTCCTTCATTGTCGCTTCCAGCCCTCACATTGCTGGCACATCTGCTCGCTCAGAGAAAAGAGCAACACTTGTGTGCTGTGAGCACAATGAGAATAACCCGAGGGAATGGGACCCCAGCAGAAAGAACATGCTGTTTCACTTAGATGCTTTTTCAGGAAAATGAAAAAAAACACACTTAAAACAACATGTATGCCATCGATGCAGTTTCCTTTGGATTAAAAACAGAACATTAGACACGTATTTAATCAGTTTTTCTGCCCCTGGGGGTGTTAATATTTGGCACTCTCCCTCTTTCAATTAAGAGCTGCTGCTCTAGTTCTTAAATAAAAACTAGTTAGGAAATTTCCGTGAATGTTTTCCCATAGAAAAAGCATTTTCTAGAAAACCGAACTTGTACTGCAAGGAAATACTAATAATATTCCCTAAAGTGTCTGAATCTTCACTGGGCAACACTTGATTCCAAGGGAAACATTTTGATTAGTTGAAACACTTCAGGCCAGATCTGTTAGACTTCAGCTCATGGTCACAAAAGCCATAGCAACACCCCACAGAAGCTAAGCTCAGATAGTACATGCCTCAGTTCTTCTTTTTGCAAAAGCCTCCTTGTCTGAGATACACCATAGACATTCCTGAAGCTGGAACATCAGACAAGATTCAGTTGAGCTGGAGATCCCAAATCACAGTGGAAAAATGGGAATGCTGCATTTGAAATACAGTTTCCCCAAAGAACTGGGGGGACTGGAACACTGGAACAGGTTGCTCAGGGAAGTAGTTGAGGCCCTATCCCTAGAGATATTCAAGGTGAGGCTAAACAGAGCTCTGGGCCACCTGATCTAGTTACAGATGCCTCTGCTTACTGCAGAGGGCATTGGCCTAGGTGATCTTTGGAGGTCTCTTCCAATCCAGACCATTCTACAATTCTATGGAATCAGAGTGCCTCTGACTCCTGAACAAAAATGTTCATGTCAACAAATGCCTGTTGACTTGAACAGGGCTACAAGAAGCAAACACTTTTTTGATAAATGCCTCATAAGACATTGAACTTCAGGCAAAAAAAAAGTAGAAAGGAACTGCTGAAATGCATTTTAAGTAGCCCTGAAAAATGACTGATATTCTTTGCTTTCCTCCTTTTTAAAGACAAAGTCAAACAAACAAAAAAACTCTTGATGGTGTTCCATTTTTATGTGTGAAGCAAAGGGTGACAGAAACCTAGCCCGACCCAGGTTGCTAAAGCTTAGGGTCAGGATGAACCAACAACATTTTTAATCTGTTCTCCTTTGGAGAACAATGTTTTATCTGCTCTTCACATGCTGAGTCAGCTCAGTAATGTGTGCAACAGGCATAAAACCTGTGTTGAGTAACGAGAAGTCTGCCAGGAAAGCATTCAGACTTGTTTAGTCGAGATGACTGGGTTTTTGGTATGTTGTAGCAGGTAGATGCCCTCTCTGCTCAGAGTATGTTTCACATTTTCTCCTGACTTCATCAGATCAGAGCTTCTAGCCATAACTCTTGTCATGGTGCTGTTTAATGACTACTTCAATATCCATTTTTTCACTTGAATCAACACACCAATCTTCAAGTTGGTGAATGCAAAGTAACTTCTCTAGCTCTCAAATAATTTTGTTAATTCTTTCTCCTCATTTTCCTTTACTCCTTTTTTCCCCATTTGTTCAACATTTTGTTTAAAAAATTGACTGGAGACCCATGTGCCATGTTCTCATATTAGTCTTAGAGTGCATGCACAGGACAAAAGTAACTCCTTGTATACCTGGGGCTTCATAAGTCATTTAGCCTCACCATCACAGCAGTAAATTGTCATGAAATTTAATGTGTTTCCACATCCTACATCTTAAGATCCCTGTCTCACAGCTAACAGTTCCTTTCCATATACTTTGTAAACTCTGCTAGGGCACTCTAATTTTTTACAACATACTACAATTCTCCCTTCACAAATTTACCATACAGGAATAAACTTCATATGTTTTATCCTCCAAAAAGGAATCTAAACTTTGACTTATTTTTAATAAAAATGTGCAATTCTCTTGAGTGAATGATTTTTATGAAGACCTGCTGATGTGTCCATTCTTCCTCCTCTTCATTTTTGCTTGACAGAACAGTACAAAAGCAAACCGGCCAGAATGCAGTTTGATTAAAGCATCATGGAGATAAGTTTTCAAATTATACTATTTGGGACTTTTTACTTCCTTTTTTTTTCCCCTCCTGGTCCAATTTTTCCGATTTCTTTATTTATTACTACAGAATAACATCGTATGCAACAATAATAAACTGTGGAAGAAAGGAAAGAGGCATAAAAGGCTGGGATGCCTTTCTGTAGGGAAAGCAGAACTTCTATTCTACTTCATGTTTTTAAGGAAGGCAGAATAAAAAGAAATACAAAAGATGTAGGAGCTGACCAAGAGATTAAAATTGGGGATATAAAGAACAAATGGAGATCTGTAAAGACAGAGACAGTCAGATGAAAGAAAGTCTTCTACATCCTCTCAGAAATAACTACATTGCAGCCAGTGAAAGCAGAGGAGTGGAATGCACTGGGGTCTCAGTCTGTTCTTACAGATTGAGATAGGAGCAGAAGGGAGTACTTTGAATTCCTTCCATATGGAGACAAACATCTCACTGCTTCAGAAGGCTTCAAGGCTCACAAGAGGACAGGAATCTACCCTGAACTAACCCTCAAAGAGTAAATTTCAGTGGTTAGGCTTGCAGAGTAGGTCTTATTTGGAAAGAGGCTCTAAAACTATGACTCTCCCTGATTATATCCTGGAGGCTTCAGGAGCAATCCCAACTTAGGCTGCCAACAGAAACAACTCACCATACAGTTGCCAAACTTGGCAATTCAAGCTTTTTCTAAATCTCCTTCCTTAAAGCCTTGTCTGTAACCAACAAAATTCCCATAGATTTCAACAAATACAAAATTTCACCTGCTGTGCATTTGTGCAGTACTGCTGTCAGTAAAAGGTCTATGAGCACATCTAGTTACAGGTGAAAATAATCCAGTTCCCTTACTGTCCTTCATTCTGCATCTGACACAGATGAAAATCAGCATCAGAGTCTTGCTAGTTTGGATGATACCAAATTCTATCTCATGAAATACACACAGGCAAGGCAGTAGTTCTGTATTATTGCTTTTCAGCTGAGGTGACACAAAGTTGGTAGAAAGCTAAGAGTAATCATAGTTCTTGAAGGGTATGCAAAGAAAAGAAGGTAGTGTTCCAAATTTTTTCAGGCCATGAACATACAAGGACCTCTTCTGCTTCACCCAGTGCAGTCAGGGAGTGGCTCTCCAGAAATTATTCAGCCAGGTCTCTTGTACATAAGCTGGGAATCAGACTGATTTTCTTTACATTTTTTAGTGTTAAAGGAGCAGAGTACTTCTTGTACATTGACCTTGTCTGTGTCTGTGCGTAAATCTACGTAGAAAAGCTTAGTGTAAAGCTTGCTTGGGATAATCATTTTAATATTAGGAAATAGAAGCAGAAAACCAACCCACTTCCTTCTCTCCACTGACGTAACAGAAAAGCATGACAAGGAGCAAAGGCCAAAGCCATGCTAAACCTTGTTTCCTGGATGCTGGCTCTGAACTCTCAGAGGACATTACGTCAGATGAGCCATGAGCCTAAGCCAAAGCCTAAAGAGTTAAAAGGTCAGGAAGGTAAAGAGAATCAGGGCCAGTGCAAGCTTTACAAGTCAGTAAAAGAATTTTAAAGCCATATGCTGCTTAACAGGCACCAGGGTAGAGGGAACGTGAGACTGGAGAAATACGATCTGTAGATCAAGTCCTAGTAACAATTCTGGCAGCAGCAACATTCGAAGCCATCTGCAGCCAGTTTAGCAAACAATCTGGAACACCACCAGGAACAAATTAAAATAGTCAATCCTGGAAGTCATGAAAGCCTGTATGAACAAGAGCCTGAGCAAATGAAATGGTGTTTTCTTGAGAATATCTTTGCAATATTCTCAAAAACATCAAAAGACACTTTTTTCCCTCGCTTTCATGTGAATACAAAAAGCTGAAAGGAGATTCATATGGCTAAGCAGACAGAAAAGAGTTTCAGCACTGGGGCTCCAACGCAATCAAAATGCCACAGATTTCACTGGCAGCAATATTAATCCAAGTCAGGAAGAGTCCTCCTGTACACTGCAGGGCCTCAGACCCGGATATTCCACTACTCTTTGCGCCACATGTTGAGTGCAGGAGCTGGGAAGCAAGTGTGCTGAGAAATCCCACGGAGAGGGGTGTGGGTGAGAAAACTGGCTAGCATATGCAGTGCTCTGACATACAGCAACTGAACTCTCACTACATGGATCTCATTGTGCTGCACCTCTCCCGGCAAAGGCGGGGGAGTGGAGGGGAAAGAAAAAAGAAAAGTGCATATGAGCAAGAGGTTAGGAGTTTAGGATGCAGTGCCAAGAGGAAACGGAAAGGGGAGAGTAGAAAACCAGAGGGCTGTAGAAACTGCAAGGGAACATACCTCCATTAATGCTCTCCAGCAAGCAGTGCTGCCTTGTCAGTTGTCTGAGATGGCAGATTGTCAAAAAGAGGAACACCAGAGAAAATGTCTTCAGAAAGGCCCACACAATGGATGCAGCACAAAAAAGGATCTCTGCTAAGGACTAGGGTAACCCTTTTTGGAGACTTCCATATGCTGTTTCACTCAGGTATGAGAGGCAGCTCCCACTTCTGCTGCTCCAGCACTTGTCTCCATTTCACTCCTTCCCATTTACTACTCCAACTCACCTTCCTTTTCACCTGGAAAGAGAAGGGAAGGTTTTCACTTGTGGGCTTGTCTAGAGTTTTTTAATCAAAAGGGAAGTTGAGTTCAATCCAAATTCCTAGCACATCACATTCTCAACAATCTTCAGTCAGAACATAATAATTTTTTTTTTTTAAATAGTGATTTATACCAAAGAAAGCATTCTCTGACAGACTATAAAACACTATTTCAATCTGTGTACCAGGACTTTTATTAGCAGAACGGATGGCAGGCAGCACTTTGGGCTGATGAAGTTCACAATGAGTAAACCATGGAGCCTCTCCTCTGGCTTTTTAATTGTCCTTTCTAAATCACCCATGGTATGGATTTTGGAATTAAGTGGCTTAATAGCTGACTCAACCGAATGGTTTTGATGATGGTTTTATTCAAATGAAGGACAAGCTGCGCCTGCAGCATGAGCAGCGGAGAGGCTCAGGGGGGAGGTGGCCTCCCTGGCGCTGGTGGTGGCAGAACAACAGGGTGCCAGGAAGTGTTTTTGTCCCCCCCGCAGCCTTCGCCACCCCCTGAGGACACAGAGCTGCCTGCTTTGCCTTTCTCCCTTGGCTGAGAGGAGAGGGACAGAGTTGATGGCTGTGGTGTTTCAGGGGACTGGTGACTGGCCAAGCCCCATCACAGGCCTGCAGCATCCTCACTCACATGCAAGCCCCATGAGCTGTGCAAGGGCGGGGGGGATGTGCCATGTGCTGCTCTCTGAGCCATTGGAATGGGTTGCCCAGGGGGGTGTTGGAGTCCCTGTCCCAGCAAGCATTTAAAAAGAGACAGGATGTGGCATTTAAAATCAGAGTCATAGAATCACTCAGGGTTGAAAGGGGCCACAAGGATCATCTAGTTCCAATTCCCTCTGCTGTGGGCAGGGGCACCTCACCCAGGTGCTGGATGAGGCTGTCCAAAGCTTCATCCAGCTTGGCCAGGGACAGGGCTTCCACCACCGCCCTGGGCAGCCCATTCCACGGTCTCACCTTCACCATGGTGAAGAACTTCTTCCTAACATCCAGTCTGAATCTACATATTTCTAGCTTTGTTCCCTTTCCTCCAGTCTATCACTACCTGACATCCTAAAAAGACCCTTTCCAGCTTTTTTACAGGTCCTCTTAAGATACTGAAACGTCACAATAAGGTCACCTTGGAGCCTTCTCCTCTCCAGACTGAACAGCCCCGATCCCTCATTCTGTCTTCACAGCAGAGCAGCTCCAGTCTTTCTCTTGGCCCTTCTCTGGACACATTCCAGCATATCCATATCCCTCTTATAATAGGGGCTCCAGAACTGGTGCCATGATTTAGTTGATTAGATAATGCTGGGCGATAGGTTGGACTTGATGATCTCAAAGGTCTTTTCCAACATAGAATCATAGAATCATAGAATGGTCTAGGTTGGAAGAGACCTCAAAGATCATCCAGTTGATTTATTCTGATTCACACTGTTCAATCCTACCTAACTATACACCAAAAACACATTTAAAAACAGACATCCTGTATTTAAAAACAGGCATCCTGTATTCATTGTCATGTATATCCCAAATTCTCATGCCATGCTCAAACCCCAATGCATCCTATATCTTGCTATAGCATAGCTATTATATGGCAACACAAGCAAACCTCCAAGTGGGGCTGGTACCATAACAGACATGAACAAGATGTGTGTCATGAAAATGTTTGTCTAAAGCAAAAAATCCAAGTCAAGCACCCTCTCCCTGTCCTTCACTCCTTACAGTAGGATCAGGAGGGATGCAATATTTGGTCAAGAGAGTGACGAAAGATGCCTAAACTTTGGCATAACCTGTCTGAGTAAAGCAGTATTCTGAGTAATCAGTGGAGGATTCTCAATTCATTTTAAAGCTCCCAGAGAAGAGGCTGTTGCTGATTTCATGCCTCAACTTGCCAAATTTGCCTCTTGAGATGTCCAAAGCCCTTTATCTATCAGTCAGCTGTTTAGGAAATACAAGCACCTAGTTTAGCAGGACTGTTTCATTAGGCACTCACAGTATGGACCTACATTCATCAGGCAGTGCCAGACCTGTCATGCTACATCTTTTGCAAAATGCTGGTTTAAAAAAAAAAATAAAATTATTTCTATATCAATTTTTCTTTGAAGGTGCAGAACACTTGTAGACAACCAAGTAAACTTGTGACAATAGACTCGAATATAATTTCTTTTTTTTCCTGTATGCTCACAATCCACCATGACAGGCTACAGGAAGCAAACACTTTTTTCACAGATGCTAAAACCCCAGTAAATTTATTAAAGAAGTAGAAATAAAGATAAATATGCTTAAGCACTTTTGCTCCAGACATTGTATTGTTCTGTTTAGGGTGAAAGGCCCAACATTTTGGATAACTGATAAACCTCAATACTTACGCAGATTCAGTCATTCCCGGGTGTGTTGGTTTGAGCTAATTGGAAAATTTGTGTGAAAAATTAGACTGCTGCCTGAGAGTGAGAAATTAAACACTGTGTCCCTTCACCCAGTTTTGAATGAGAGAGAAGAAAGAAGGTTGTTTTAGAATGTTCCCAAAACATCCAGATAAGCCAGTGTGCTTGCGCAGTTCAGTCGGCTCNCCCGGGATACACCAAGTCCTCAGGAACAAGATATAAACTAACTTGAAAAATGAACAGAAACCATAGCTACAGTTCTTACTGTTTTCCATGAAAAAGACACCCTGCCTACAGCTTTCAGCACAAAATGGCCAGCATAAATTGAACCTGGGTTGTCCCACTTGTCTTTAAAGTACATTTTCATATACTTTCTGTGTATGTTAAGGAGGGGTGAACAACCTGTGGATATTTGGGGCTCCCCAATTCAGGAAAGACAGGGATATACTGGGGAGGGTCCAACAAAGAGTTGCGAGGATGACTGCAGGACTTGAACATCTCCCCTATGAGAGGTGTTCAACGTCCAAATTCCAGAGGGCAAAAGTAAGGACTAGGAGAAGGAAGATCTACCTGCTATAATCGAAGATCATGTTCATGAGCACCTAAAGAATCTGAATGTGCACAAGTCCACGGGGCCTGATGAGATCCACCCATGGGTCCTGAAGGAACTGGCAGATGAAGTTGCCAAACCACTGTATTGTATTTTAAAGGTCATGGCAGACTGGTGAAGTTCCTGCTGATTGGAAAAGGGCAAACATAACACCCATCTTCAAGAAGGGAAAAAAATATGACCCCAGGAACTACAGACCAGTCAGTCTCACCTCTGTGCCTAACAAGATCACAGAGCAGGTCCTCTTGAAGGCTCTGCTAAAGTAAATGGAGGTGATTGGTGGTAGCCAGCATGGCTTCACCAAGGACAAATCATGCCTAACAAATTTGGTGGCTTTTTATGATGAAGTCGCAGCAGCGGTGGACAAGGGAAGGGCAACTGATGTCATCTACCTGGACCTGAGTAAGGCCTTTGACTCTGTCCCACATGACATCCTGGTCACCAAGCTGGAAAAACACAGACTTGATGGGTGAACAACTCGCTGGATAAGGAATTGGTTGGATGGTCGCAGGCAGAGAGTGGTGATCAAGGGCACAATGTCCAGCTGGAGACCAGTGGCAAGTGGCGTCCCTCAGGGGTCAGTGCTGGGACCAGTGCTGTTTAACATCTTTGTCAGTGACCAGGACAGAGGAATGGAGTGCACCCTCAGCAAGTTTGCAGATGACACCAAGCTGTGTGGCACAGTTGACTTGCTGGAGGGAAGAGATCCATCCATAGGGACCTGGACAGGCTGGAGAGGTGGGCCCAGGCCAACCTCATGAAATTCAACAAGGCCAAGTATAAGGTCCTGCACCTGGGTCGGTGCAATCCCAAGCACAAATACAGGCTGGGTGGTGAATGGCTGAGAGCAGCCCTGAGGAAGAGGACCTGGGGGTTTGGAGTGATGAAAAGCTCAACATGAGCCTGCAGTGTGAGTGCAGCCCAGACAGCAACTGTGTGCTGGGCTGCAGCAAAAGCAGCTGTGGCCAGCAGGGCAAGAGAGGGGATTCTGCCCCTTTGCTCTGCTCTCCTCAGACCCCACCTGCAGTACTGTGTGCAGTTCTGGAGCCCCCTACACAATAAGGACATCAAACTGTTGGAGTGAGTCCACAGGAGGGCCACGAAGATGCTCAGAGGGCTGGAGCACCTCTGCTATGAGGACAGGCTACAAGAGTTGGGGCTCTTCAGCCTGGAGAAGAGAAGGCTTTGAGGAGACCTTATAGTAGCCTTCCAGTATCTGAAAGGGGCCTACAGGAAGGCTGGGGAGGGACTGTTCACAAGGTCTTGTAATGACAGGATGAGAGGTAATGGGTTTAAACTGGTAGAGGGGAAATTTAAACTGGATGTTAGGAGGAAGTTCTTCACAGTGAAGAGTGGTGAGACACTTGAACAGGTTGCCCAGGGAGGTTGTGGCTGCTCCCTCCCTGGAGGTGTTCAAGGCCAGGCTGGATGAGGCCTTGAGCAACCTGTTCTAGTGGGAGGTGTCCCTGCCTATGGTAGGGGGTTGGAACTGGATGATCTTTAAGGTCTCTCCCAATCTAAACCATTTTATGAATCTATGAAAGACTGAGAGAGTTTGGACTGTTTAGTCTAGAGAGAAGGATGGGAGGGGATCTTACTAATGTCTATAAATATCTGAGGAGCAGGTGTCAAGAGGAAAAGGACAGGTTCTTTTCAGTGGATCCCAGTAACAGGACAAGGAATAATAGATACACACTAGAACACAGGAAGGTCCGCCTCAATGTGAAGAGAAACTTCTTTATTGTGGGTGTGATGGAGCATGGGAACAGGCTGCTTGTGGAGTGTCCTTCTCTGGGACCTTTCAAAGCCAGCCTGGATATGTTCCTGTGTGACCTGTCCTAGGTGATCCTGTTTTGGCAAAGGAGTTGGACTGGATGATCTCTGGATCATTCTCTGCTAACATTCTGTGATTCTGTAATGTTAAAAAAATACTATTCTTTCTTTATTATACTTTATTAGTAAAATTGTTTTATCGCTAGGAAACATTTAGTGAAATAATTTTAAATTATTGTAATTAAGTACTTATAAGGTCATTGATTAAGAATGGTGCTTTAAATTGAAAGTCTGCCCTATGGAATAAATATTCACTGTTTTCTAAATTTATCTAACCTCCAGAAGGGACAATTGTGATTTGAGCTATGCAGAGTTCTGCTACTGAGTAACTGCATTAAACCATTGTCTCTTATGTATGCTAACATTCATCAATCAAAATCATTGTATCACTACCAATCTGCCTGTAAAAGGAATCACACTGCTGTTGGAACAGCAGATGATCAATACCTTCTGCTTTGAAGATAAATGTCATTGCAGCAAATGCCTTGCCTGCCTAACAGCAGGAAACTATTACTCCAGGAAAAAAATCTGTTTCACTCAGATTATCTCTTCATTAAAATTTATGGGTGCCCTATTAAAAGTGTGGTTAGGAAGGCAATTTCTGTTGCAGGGCTGAAGCTAACCATGTCTGTGGTAGAAAAGAACAGCAAGCTGCTTTCCCCTATCTCTGGCTCTAAGTTCTACCTCCTGGTTATTACAACTCCTCACACTCCCATTCTCAACCACAATGCTTCACAACAGCTTGTTAGAAGTATTACTGATAGATTCTGACCTATATTTTTATCTTCCAGACAGATATGTCTTTAAACATGGATTTTCCACCAGAACCTAACTTCATTACAGTCTAAATTAAGAATGTTTAAACCAAGAAACCATTTCTATTAAAACCCTGAAAGTAGCATCTCAGAAATTGTTTCAGACAATGTATTTCATAATTAATTTGGAATACTTTGTATAATTTTAGGATCCTTACTATTTTTAATAGAAAATAAAGACAGTTTGGAATTAAAAAGTAATTTTAGAATCAACAACATATTTAACAGTGTTTCTAAGCACTCTTGGAATAGTATTTTGGAAGAAATTTCCTTTTTTTTTTTTTCCCCCCTCTCAGATGCTCTGAAGATTCTGCTAGGATGAAAGAATTTTCAACCACTGAGCAGAGTGAAGAGCTGCCCAGCAAAAAGTCAGTGGTAAAAACTCTACTGACACGAGTGAGGCAAGTCCTACTCTCCAACAACTTCAATCATTTTAGTAATTTCCAGGCTAATATTTACCAGGTTAATATAACAGCCTTGCTGTCTTCTTTTAAAATCTATCTTGATGTAGAGTTTTATGACATTATAGAGTAGAAGTATTTTATATAANTATATATTTTTAAGAAAGAGGATTAGCACCACGAGATTGAATTAATTTATACAAATGGAGGTGCACACAGAGGCTGCAGTTCTGAAAATCTGCAGCAAGTGCAAAACTGTGAATCAAGTACCCAAACTCTCCCTTTAAGAAGTGAGATGGAGGTAATTCATCATTCCATTAGACAATTCAGTTCATATATCTCCAATTACTTCCGAGATATAAATGGATATAAAGCTTAGGGTCACTCTGTGAGATTTGAAGATAGCTTTAATTGATTTCAGGGGGAATTGCATTTTTGTATCTAAGGGGAAAATTCATCTCCCCACATTTAAAATACAGAATCTCAACATGCTTAAATAACATTGCAAGGATCTGAGAGAATGGTCAGCATTCACTAAGAAACAGGATGTTCAGGAAAGAAACAGGGTTGTTCAGTTGTGCATAAGAAACAGGATGCTGAAGCTTACATGGAGTATATCACAACAGTTTTTAAAGATGAGTATTCATGTCAACAGGGATTTCTAAGTGCAGTGCTGCAATTCAGCTTAGGAGGGCTGCATTTCAGATCAGAAAATGTTCCTCAATTTACACCAGTTTCATTTCAGATTTCTGAAAGAAATATCAAGACATGTTGGGAGAGTTAATGGCTAAGGACTGCTGCTTATTTATTTTTGCTGGAGCAGTTTACTAGACTGACTTTCATGCCTTCATGCCCCTGTGCAAGGAAAAGCAATGCATATGTAATAATGAGCATCCTTAAGAGTGAAGAGGTTTCATCTCCCTCTGGAGACAGCACTCCGTTGACTAGTATTGAAATAATTTTGAGAATGGTGAACGTATACCTCCTTCAGTTCAAAACACTCTCCCCCTCTTTTCTTCAGGACAGTAAGTGGAGCAGAGAAGCAGCAGCACTGCAGACACCTCTCAGAGTTTTACTAGGCCATGTGTTTTTTGGCTTTGGCAGGGTGGCTGCAGGTCATGCACAGGAGTGTGTGCATGGGAGCAGTGTACAACATCAGGGAGATCAGAACTTTTTGCGTGTGCATTTTATTCTCTGCAAATCCCAAGTCAATGTGCACCAGGACAGCACCATAATGTACAGTCAGTAGAATTACTTGTTCATGTCAGTATGGTTAGTGCCTGTCGGGCACTAACTGAAGCAAGTTACCCTGCTTCGTTTCAGACTTGCCAAGGAACCTTATTTCATGCTGTTTTTCTTGCAAGAAAATCCAAACAGTGTTTTATAAGGAAAGCCTGTCTGTCCTATTTTAGCCTCTTGCATTTAGTCTCTTGACTCTCTTTAGCTCACTGCTGTCTCACAAAATCTCCTTTGGGCAGTAGTAGCATAGTTAAAAGCTCAAAGATTTATGACTTCAATTGTTTAGCTCACTGGCAATAATGCATCATGACAGAAGCAATTGTTGAAACAGGCAGCTATGATACCATTCTTTTATGAAAAACTGTAGTGGAGATAAGGAAGGCAAAAGAAGTCTCTTGTGAATACTATTATCCTCTGGAAATTATCCCAAAAAGATTTGCAGTTCCTCTATAGACTATAGCTAGAGTTAATTGATCCACAGACTATCATTCTGAATAGCAGATTAAAAACAGATGGATGTAGATCTGCTATTGGCTACAAAGCTCAAAAGAAATGAGAGGGAGTACAGTGTGGACTGACCACAAATGAAAGCACAGAAGGGTTTCTTCTTTTTTTCTTTTATTTTTTCCTTCTTTTTTTTTTTTTTTCCCTCTTTTCCTTAATTCCCTGTTTGGTTCTTGTACAGTCATTATACAAAGCCCATTGTAGTTAAAACTCAAATAATATCACCATAGAGAAGGTATGCAAAGTACACTGAAGTAGATCAAAACTACACAGAGTATCCTAAAAAATACACTGCAAAGTCTTTTATGTGGGGTCTTTGTTAAGTCACTGTGCTGGAGCAGTGCATTGTCAGTGAACCGTCTTTGTGTAAACTGACTGGACTGATGGTAATCCATTTGCTTTAGTGGCTTGGGTCAAGTGAAGAGTAGATATAAATTAAGTGCCCTCATAAATGTGATAAATAAATACTACAAGGTAAAGCAAGACAGAGGACTAATATTTTAAAAGTTGTGTCATAATCCTTGTTTTCATTTAATGTACGCATATCTGCAGACTTGTTAATATAATAAGTACTGCCTGGCCTTGTGTGTAAGTGCAACCTCACAGACCAAGATTTACAGTCTTCTTTTTTTCACAGTTTTGTGTTGCACTCAATTTTGAACAATATTTTCCTTTTTCTCTGCTCTGAATTAACTCAAGAGGTGAGCTGATATTCTAGAACTTCTCATGGAATGAAAATTGCAGAAGATTTTATTACATGCTCATTGAAGCTTTTTATTTGTGCAATCTTAGTATGGTTTTATTTCAACCACAACAATATCATTATAACAACATAGAAGCCCCTCAACGTAAGATTGTAAATTCTGAGTTTCTAGGTACCATTGAAGATATCTTATTTGTATCTTGCGTTATGCTAAACTGTTCATTACATATAATAATGCATTTTAATAGGGTAGAAAATTAAGCCTATGGAAGATGTAATAGAACTTGGGTTTACTTTTTTCACTATACATTTTCTCAAACCAAATAGATTAAGCAGTTCAAAAAATAACAAAACTGCACATTTATCAGTAAGTTGTTCTAGCAAAATGTTTTCAGGCAGTGCAAAACACAAGGCTAGTTAGGAAGGTTCCCATACAGTTTGTTACTCAGTTTTGGTCCAGCTCAAACAGAAGTGCAAACAGTTTTCAGCAGGAGTCTACTTACTACTAACAAATTAATTGAATCAATATAATTTTGTAAAAATGCATGGTTCGTATAATCAATATTACTGTTATAAGGATCCAGGTAAACCATAGAATGATTTTAATGGAAAAATATCTTGAAGATCATCCAGGCCAACCATTCTCTGTCTGCCAAGTCTGGGGCTAAACCACATCCCACAGCACCACATCTCTGCCTCTTAAACACCTCCAGGGATAGGTATTCAACCACTGGGCAACCTGTTCCAGTGTTTGAGAACCCTTGCAGTGAAGAATTGTCTTCTAATGCTAACCTAAACCAAGACCAACTCCTGTCATTCCATCAGTTGTTACTAGGAAGAAAAGATCAACACCCACCTCACTCCAACCTCCTTTCAGGGAGCTGTAGAGAGCCATAACGTCTCCCCACAGCCTTCTTTTCTCCAGACTAAAGAAGCCCACATCCCTCAGCTGCTCCTCACCAGACCTGTTCTCCAGAACCCTCACAAAATTTGTTGCCCTTCATATGCCCTGCTTCTGGACAAATGACCACAGCATCCAAATTACTTTGTTTCTCTTCTCATATTAAGAGTATTTTATTTTTTATCTCATTCCTAGAAATAGTGCCTAAGCAGGGCTGCACATATCTCATAGAACCATAGAATGGTTTGGGTTGGAAGGGACCTCCGAAGGTCATCTGGTCCAACCCCCTTTGCAGTAAGCAGGGAGATCCTCCGCTAGATCAAGTTTCACAGAGCCCTGTTGAGCCTCACCCTGAGTATCTCCAGGGATAAGGCCTCTACCTCCCTGGGCAAGCTGTTCCAGTGTTCCACTACCCTCACAGTAAGGAACTTACTATCAACAGAGTAAAGCATTTGTGCAGGGCTGTTGTTCAAACACACAGACATTAAATATTGACCAAAGCTCATATTTTTTCACTACTAACTCTCCAAAGAATACACGGATAAATCAGCTGGGTTTCTTGATTATCATAGCTGGAAGGTAAATAAGTAAATAAAATCTCAGCTCTGTTAATCTTCATGGAACAACATGAAAGTATCCCAAGGTGTCATCCCTTCACAATTTGCCTGTATTGGCATCTACTGGAATGGGTAACAACCCGGAAAAGTCAAGTGGCAGAACTCTTTTTGTCATGACAGTTCCATCTTCTGAATTAAAATCTGGGTCTTGCAAGCAGCTAAACCATCGGATGCAGCTCAAACTAAGCCTTGGGAAGGATGCTAAGGATATTCACCCAAACAACCACTGAGGCTCTTGTCAGCCATAAATTAAATTTGCTTTTCCCTAGTAAATTATAATTTCATTTGCATCATTGTTATTCTCTACCAACATGGAAGGATTTCATTCTCATTTACATCTGGAAAAATCAACAATTTTCTATCAAGATATTTTCCCATGTGGAAAAATATTTTGGAATTTCCATGAAAGTTTTACTAAAAGAATTCAAGAATGTTTATTCTTTAAATTAACAATTTTTTTAAAAAAGAGTAATCTAATTATATTTTCTTTTACTGAAGGACAAAACCCATTTCACTTTCATGTTTTAAGCATCAAATCAATATAACTGGCAGAAGGTGAGGTTATTTTTCATCAAAACCTCCTCTTTCCTATTTCCCAATCTATACTAAAAGAATTAAGATACATACTTTTTTTTTTTCTTTTTCAGAATAAAATCTAAGAATTAATTTGCTCTGACATACTTATCCCCTCTTTAACCATCTCTGTTTTACAATGCTGCTGGGTAATGTCAGAACTCACTTTCTAGACAGAGCAGATAATATCTCAGGCACATCAGCTTTTCTGAATGTCTCAATCCATGAACCCAGCACATCTTTGATGATATTTTTTGATGACCGGTGAACTATTTCTTACTGTTTCAGTGATGTTCTACCTTTTCTGCCACTGCAGGGACTAGCTTTCCTCAAATCCCAGACTGGAGAAGAACAACACCACCCCTATTATTTCAGATGTGGGTCCACAAAACAAATTATTATTAAAATTATGACAATTCCAAACCTCTCTTACCAAACATCCTCTATTTTCTCTTTTTTTATGGCTGAATTTTGATGTAAGCTGCACTAACTAGGTTTTCCAAGAACCCCTGGCAGGCAGTATCTTTAATAGATATATTAGTTTTCATATTGTAATCCAGTAGGTACTCTAAGCTTTGGAATAGAGAAGGAGCCTACAAGACTGCCTCTTTTCTGGAGTATTTACTTAGCAGATGTGTATGTGAAGGTTACTACTTAGATGGCAACATGTCAAGGTGTCAAAAAGTAAGCTCCTCCAGAGTGAGAGGAGTGCTTGCATACTTAGGAGTGGTGGGTACTTTGAAGTGAGACATATTGAGGACTTTACTGGTCTGATTCAGTAAATTTGTGCAAAGAATGCTAATTCTGATTCATCCATCCTATAACAAAACCCATTTATTTTTCATCCTCATGAACTAAGATAAGCCTGAAGTCTACGAATGTAGGCAAGAGGTCACCCACATGACCACGGGAACTAATAATTACAGAATCACAGAAACACAGAATATATCTGGTTGGAAGAGACCTCAAAGATCACTCAGTCCAACCCTTGACCCAGCACTGAAGGGTCAACACTAGACCATGTCCCTGAACACCAGCTCCACATGCCATTTGAACATCCACAGGAATGGTAACTCCAGCAGTGCCTTGGGCAGACATTTCCAATGTTTGAGAACCTTTTCAGTGAAGATATATTTCCTAATACCCAGCCTAAACCTTCCCTGGTGCAGCTTGGAACCATTTCCTCTGGTTTTGTCACTTACCATCAAAGACAAGAGGCTGGACCTCTCCTAACTCCAACCTCCAACCTCCACTCAGGCAGCTGTAGGCAGTGAGGAGGTCTCCCCTCAGCTCCCTCAGCTGCTCCTTGTAGGCCATGTGGTCCAGGCCCTTCTCCAGTCTCCTTACCCTTCTCTGGACACACTCCAGCCCCTCAGTGTCCTTCCTGTCTCTATAATTGAACACAGCACCCAAGGTGTAGCCTCATCAGTGCTGAGTACATGTGTGTGATCATCTCCCTGTTTTTGCTGGCCAGAGTTCTACAAGCCAGGACAATCCATTGATTTCATTGTCAGCAGCAGAAGTCCAGGGTTTCAGCACAAAATATTAAAGAATTTTGAATTCAGCTACAGAGTTTTGAACTCTATGGAGGAGCTGGACTCAATGAAAGTCTTCCAGCCAAGTTTGCAATGCCTCTTTGATTAGCAAAAAAGGCTTTAGAGTGCTTCCTCAAGGTCCCATTTTCCTAGTTTTCTAAACAGGAGTTATTAACTCCACACATTGACTTGCTGTCACTGGTGCAGTAAGGAACACTCTTACTGCCTGGCTGTGCTGGTTACAAGATGCAAAAATCATTCACAACTCTCAACAGTCAAAGCAAATTCTTCGTTATTCATTCTCCTTTCCTATACCTTCCTCTTGTCATCCTGCAAAAGAAACACTGGTCCTATATCATGCCTAATATTGTACTTTTGTGGAGGGTTTTTTCCCATTTCAATTTCCAGGCCCAGGAAGGAAATATAAATCTAGGTTGGATTCTGAATATTCCTCTAAGCCTCCAGAAATCTGTGATCTAGTGTCTGGCCCAGGATATCATTGGTCCAATGTTTAAGAATAATTTTGAAAATAAAAGCATTTTTGATAGTCCAGACTCAAATCCTGAAGTGTATATTACGTGAACAATGAATGTGAACAATGAATCAAAAGATCCTACTGTTAATATCACTGTTGTATTATCATACTTTTAAGGATAGCCACTCTTTTTCTGTAATTGCAAATTTTTCCACCCTGCAATGCCAGGCCACTGTTCAGCCAAGAGTGGCAAAGAAGATTAACTTCCCTGCCTCCAGAGATAGCTGCTGTCATTGATTGCATTGTTGTACAAAGAAGGAAACAAGGAAGACAGATTAATTTTAGGTTTTTATGAATACTCATCATAGAGAAGGGTCAAAGGAAAATGAGTGCCTAATGAAAACAAGTGGAAACACTGGAGTAGAGTAGTCTTCACAAAGATCAGAATGAAAAACTGCAAAGGAAGCCGCAAATTAAGTCTAGGGAGGAGGGAGATGGATTCAGACCACCTATTTTGTTCTATAATACAAGCACAGATGCTCAGAATTAAGTCAAAGCTACATATATATTTAATGGCTGTGGCACTTTGTGAAATACAGAGTCTGAAAAGCATTCCTCTGTCATTCTACAGCCTGCAGGAGTTGAATAACCTTTGTTTCACTGCTGTCTTGAACTTAAATATCTATTTGGCACACAAAGATGGTTTTAAGTGCTACAGTAGCTGGTCAGAGGATGCCTTCTTACCACATATCAGTCCTGTGAGAAACTTCGAGGAGAAGCATTTGCACAGCAGTATATCAACCAGTGCAAGATAATCCTTTGCAATCTCTGCATGTAGATGTAGGCCTCACCAGGGTTAATTAATTAATTATTTCTGAGATCGAGACAAATGCTGGCAAAGCGGAGAGAGGTATGTACTGGTGTGGGTTTTGGTTGTTTTGAATAATAGGACATTTCTTTAAAGGCTTTTGGAAAAAGCCTTCTTTTGGCTTTAGGTCTATTTTGAAGCATAACCTGACTACTTTGCCCTTCTACACTTCTAATGTCATTGGTTTTATCTGAAAATATTTTTCATCAGATAGGAGTGTCCCTGTACAGCAAGGGAAAGAAAACATTTTCACTCATTCAATAAAAATCCAAAGGTTTCACTGTGGAATGAGAAAGGGTCTGGTGACATTTTCTAGCAGCCAGCAAATCATGCTGTCATGCATAGGGAAAAAGCCACTAAAATATCCCCAGCTAAAATATCACAAAATTATGTAGAGCTCAATCCTGGGGAGCCATCTGCCATGTGAAAGCTCCACTCATCTCTAAAGGCATTCAGTGCAGGCAGGCTTGCAGGACTGGACGCATAATTTGCCCCTTTTAGAAACTGTAGCTGTCAAAAAGAAGCCTTCATCAGAAACACTTGACTGGCAGAGATGGCCTGGGAAAAAAAAAAAAAAAGAGTCTGTGAATTCAACTGGGCAGAAAAAAAAAAAATCCACCACACACCCTCCAACGGAGCTTGTGTGCTGGCTGGAAATGCACAACAACTACAGGTATAGAAATGAGCTGCCCGTGAAACTTCTGATCCTGCCATCTGCATGCATGGAAATCTGCCTGCTTTCAGAGAGTTTTCTGTTCTGAAACTGCGTAGATAAGGTTCTTTCTCAGGAACTCTCTTTTCTTGAATGATCAGCCCTTTAAAACTCAAAATAAATTAAGCCAGCCCATATGGAAGAATTTTTGACATACATTACACATAAATAGAGGGATGTGCATGTGGATGCAGTACTACCTTTTATTTTACTAACAAATACCTATTTGGGATGGTTTGGTGGGTCCTACCTTGGGACAGGGAGATGAATGAATGAATAGGCTTTCAGTGTCCTTCTCCCAGCACTGCTTCTGGAACCTCAATATGAAGGAAACAATCTGCAGAGTGGCAGAGGGGGATGTGTTTTACAAATTGCAGCTTGACAAGCTCTTCGACAACATTGTGCACCCATGGAGAGAGTCACTGTAATACAAATACTAAATGAAAAATCTTTTATGGCAGTAGTGCAAGCAAAACCTTTGATATATATATATATATAAATCAGATAAAATTCCATTAATTTTTCAGCTTGGGACAGACGGCATATTTGAATTTACAGACATGCCAAATGGTAATTTTGGCTTCCAGTCTTTGAGATGTGGCTGATCTATTATGGGTGATAACAGCATATGCTGTGTTCTGAGTCAGTTTCTGTTATGTCATGAGAAGCACCACTGCTAGTAAGGGAGAGTATTTTTAAATTAGCAAATGAGTTTCATACCATAGAAAATGGGTGGGTTCCAAAGGTGGATTGGGTCTTTCAGATGGGTGTCAAACTCAATACCTAGCACACAACTCAATGAAAGCAAATCCTACATGACAAATCAACAGGGCATGTAGCTTGTACAGATTTTTTTTTTTTTTCTCTTTCACAATGTCAAAGGGTTGCATATCTTGACAACTTTCTTTAGCTGGTTATGCCTAGGAGAATTAATAGAGACATTTGGCCTTTCTGGGTCTGTGTCCAAACTTGTATGTCCTGGGGCAGTAAGTAGCTGCTTGAGAACCACAGCGTGGTGTTGAACAGCAGAGGAATGGGAGCATCTGAGCGCAATTTGATGGACCAGATGTTGCATCCCAGTACTCCACAGCTGCCTCAAGGCTTTGTCTGGTGTCAGCCCTTTCCTAAATGAGTTTTCATAATGAATTTATCTGTTAATTGACACATAAAAATCTATCTTAATGTAACACCAAGGACCTATCTTGAATTTACAAAAGCCAGGAAACCACAGAGGGAAAAAAACAAGCAAAACCCAAAAAGCCTAAGCTTGGCTGTCACCAAAATTTGCCTGCTGTTTTCCATGGGAAAGAAACCAGTGACACAGACAGATTTTACATGACACAGAATTAAACATTGTTTTTTTCCTTTTGCTGGTGCTTGCTAAAGGAAATAGTATTTCTGTGGAAAGAGCCTTTTTGGCAGCTGCATGGGCAGAGGCAACACCTCCAACACCTGGTAAAGGTTTTGGCAGTTACTTCTGTCTTTGATGGGGTACTGTGTTATTAGAATACTTTATTTGTCTTAACTGATGCCCAGACTTGTAACTCTGGTGGCACCAGAGTGGTCCCATTACTGACCAGGCCAAGCAAAAAGGCATTTCCCTTACTCATTGAAGAAATATAAAGATGCTCCCCACTAATCTTTGAGTGTTCCCACCACTTAGTCAGCAGAAAGCTAACAAAGTATGGTGGTGGCCCTCATTTTAGGCACAAGCTGGGGAACCTCCTTCAATATAATAGCCCAGTTTTTACCATATAAAGTGAGAAATCCAGAAACAACCTCATTCTCACCTTGGAAAGATTAAAATCTACCTTTTTACCTTCAGGAGAGGAAGAGTTTAAACTTGAAATAAGCAGCCTGGGAAAAAGGAGAGACACTATTTAGGTGTCTGGGAAAGTCATACAGGTAGGGAGCTCCAGGGCACGAAACATTCTTCCCAGGACAATTTATATATTCAATGTTAAACTACCACTACAAAGACCAGATCCCAGGAACTTCATCTTAGAGCTCTAGTTCATGCCCTCTGATGCCTCTGCCCTTGCATCCAAGGAATCTTTTTTTCCTTCTTTTGTACACAGCAGTATAACAGACATAAGAAGGAGAAACTATAGAAAAGTTAAGGCACTTTCCTGAGGGAGGCACAGGAAATGTGTGGCTGAAAATATACAGCCAGAAACAGTGGTTAAGTCTGGACATCTCAACTCTCAGGAGGTTCTTTGAATCATGATGGCTCGCTGTGTTTTGAAAAATGAGAGTGACTCCTTTTCACTTTGTTAGCACACAAGCCCTCAGTTCCTATCTTTATGAATTTGGGACTGGGAAATAGAAGCTATTGCACCATGGTTTCCATAAGCAGGCTATGGTTCATATTTGACCAACATTCAGTTAGAATGTCCAGATCCCATTTTTCTGCGTTCTTGTTTCCACATTGGCTGATGGCCAGCATTTAAGACCAGAGTATCAGCTGCATCAGCCTTTTCTGCCTCTCTGGAGAGGGCAGAGTTGCCACACATTTCTGTACAAAAGTTGATGAAAGACAGGGGTGCAGCCAGCACACCCAGTAGAAAGGCACACTTTCACTGGCCAAAGTTGTTGTGGTTCCCCAGGCCTTGTTCAACCTGGCCTTGAACACCTCCCTGTGCAACCTGTTCCAGTGCCTCACCACCCTCACTGTAAAGACCTTCCTCCTACCACCTAGTTTAAAACTCCCCTCTGCCAGTTTAAACCCATTACTCTTTGTCCTGTCATTACAAGACCTTGTGAATAGTCCCTTCCCAGGCTTCCTGTAGCCCCTTTCAGATACTGGAAGGCTACTATAAGGTCTCTTGGAAGCCTTCTCTTCTCCAAGCTGAAGAGCCCCAGCTCTCATAGCCTGTTCTCAGCTGCTCCAGCCCTCTGAGTCCTCTGGACTTGCTGCAACGGTTCCTTGCCCTTCTTGTGTTGGGGGCTCCAGAACTGCACACAGTACTCCAGGTGGGGTCTCAGGAGAGCAGAGTAAAGGGGCAGAATCCCCTCCCTTGCCCTGCTGGCCACGCTGCTCTTGCTGCAGCACAGGACACAGCTGCTGTCTGGGCTGCACTCACACTGCCAGCTCATATTGAGCTTTTCATCAACCAAGATTGCATGGTCTCCAACAATGGAGATTCATCAGCTTCTCTGAGTAACTTGCTCTAGCATCTGAACACCCTCACAATAAAAGTATGATTTAATGGATTTTTTTGTACTTCTGTTTGCTCTTGTCCTGTTCCTCTGCACTGCTGAGAAGAGTGGTAAAGTATGAGCTTTGTGCTCTCCAGGCTGAACAGCCCCAGCATTATCAGTCTCTCCTACATCAGGCCCACCTAGAAATGCCACATTTTGGCTGAAGAAAGTTTCATTTCAAAAAAAATCAACAACAAAAAGCAACCCTCTTATTGCTGTGAAGTCATTGAAATACATTTAAAACCACACTAGCAGGATCAGTGGCAGCATGGAGAAACAACTCTTGTGTGAGACCACCTGCACTTCTGAAGAAAATGACCTCCTGTACTGGTCAAGGGCCCACCAATAGCAATCGTTTTTTCTGTCAGCTTACTGGTTCAATCACCCCAGAAGCTGCAAGCAGTACAAACTTGAAGCCATCCAAGGGATGCTATGCATCACTGTGTGACACTCCAATGCTTTGCCTGTGGACTAATACACACCTCATTTCCTGAGCTGACAAGCAGCATGTACTTTAAACTATACAACCTGGCTCTACAAATAACAGCCTAAGTTTCATATTTGCTGCTGACATTGTTTATTATATAAAGTTTGTGACTGGCTCAACAAGGGGAAAAAAACAACCAAATAGACCTTACAAATATTAGGAACAATTAAGGAATCAACTGCTTTTGTCTCTCAAACGGAACATAAGACTGTTTACAATTAATGGGATATACTTTGTGGAATTGAGATGAATGTACAGAGTGCAGCTTAACTTAACATTGTAGAGATTTTAAAGAATTCTTAAGATTTGGCTGCATTTTTGAATTGTGACAGCATCACAGTTAAATACAACAGGGGTATAAATTATTTGTCATCACCATGTCAGTCAGAGGAGCAATGGACATTCACAACATGAGTGCTATGAACCACTCCCTCAGTTCTTAATTCTTAACCACTTGAATGTATCCAGCACAAAAGACTCTTTATTGGAAAACACATTAGAAAAAAATAGCCAAACAGTTATTTCTCTGCTTTCACATCTCATGCTCTCCAGAAATGCCATGGAGCCAGAAGTTTCCTATTACAGAAGGAATTGTTCCTCAAGTCCGTGGTGAGAGTCAGTTCTTGGACTTCTACACACCCATTCTGGGCACAAAAAGAATGATGATGCTCAGCCATCTCACTTCAAAATAGTTTCCTTGCTATTGTCTGAGTGTAACTGAGAATCATAACTCTAGAAAATAGACTTTGTCATTAAGAGTATCATTAAGAATATTGAGCTGGATAATGTCTAGGAGTTTATGGGACTGCAAATTGTTTATACTTTTGCAAGCCACCATAAAACCAAAAGTGTAGAAATAAGGCTGGGACGTACAAAGATGAATGTCTGTCTCAGGAGGGCATGGGTTTAGATCTTTTATTCTTACTGGCTGTAATTCACCTCTGTGTGTAAAACAAGATCACAGCCTGCAATGATGTAAGGATACACAGGCAGGCTTTATGCAGTCTCTTTGATATAGGGTGAGTTTGGCTCATTTCCCATTTCTGAATCTGAAGAATAAATACAGCTTGTTCAATTAAATATTCTATAACAGTGGTTGAACTAGATAGTCAGTGTAGGTCTCTCTCAACTGAACCATTCCATCCCAGTGAAACTAACTAGCATATTTGGGGCTCAGCTCCTATCTATTTAAACAGAAATTCTCCCTGACACCCAGAGGGAAGCCAGAGAACAGTCTATACAGAGAAACATTAAGGAAAGGGTAGAAGTTTATACTAAATTCCTACATTTTATGTAGAAGTCTTAGGATGCTTCCTTACAACTGGAAACAATTGTTTTTCAGTTGACTCTGCAAGTGAAGCAAAACCACCATTCACCAGAGGTTTGCAGAAAGCAGCTCAGGTATGATGCTAAGCACCTCCCAGCCCCCCAGCAGTGACCTGCTCAAAGAACCCACACTTGCCCATGCCAACCCTGACCTTACTTAACAGTCATGATACTCACTGTCTGATTCAGCTGCCTGTCTTGGCTTTGGCCCCACACTGCTTCTTCCTCGGGAGAAAAAAAAACAAAAAACAACAACAACAACAACAAAACCCAAGCAACTACAAAGCAAAACCTTAACCCCATCTTAGCTGAATCCAGGACAATCATTAAGAATGTTGAGTTGTATAGCATTTAGGAGTTTATGGCACCACAAACTGCTTTTACTTTTGCAAACCGCTATCAAATCAGAAGCGTAGGAATTGCATTAATACTGGTAGAGCAAAATGCTTTCATCAATTACCATGCTTGGGAAATGAAGCCATTGCTTTGCAAGCCACATTTTGAAATACATGAATTTCCATCACATTTTGGGAGGGTGGGGCACAGGGAGGGGTGAAAGAGAGTTTGCCACTCCACTGTGGCAAGCCCCAGACAGTAGGTAAGCAACAGCATCCATGGCCATGAGGTGCACAGTCTGCAGATGCAATGCACAATGAGCAACAGCAGCCATAGCTATGAGGTGCATAGTGTGAGGATGCAATGCACAATAAGCAACAGCAGGCATGGCTATGAGGTGCACAGTCTGTAGATGCAAAGGCAGTAGCAGAAAAATTGGCCCAAGACTTCTATGTGTTTTACAGAAGCAAAAAAGTCCATTAGACGACATACTCCCCTAAGAAATACTGTGAAGTCAAACTTCTGAATGCAATTTCTCCTCTTTTATTATCAAGATTTAATAGATTCTGAGGTTGGAGAAGGCAATATATCTCATTACCAATGGGTTAGTAGAGAATGCAAAAAAAAGAAGCTGCTAAGTATTGAAATAAAGAGGGCATTTCCCTCCTGCTACATGTAAATTATCTCATATTCCAACTTATTTCCCTAGAAATTTATTGTTGTGTATGCTAATGCACAGAATTGAGACAAGGGGAAAATATTTAAATGCATTATAAACCATATGGAAACACACAGATTATGTGATCTTAACTAAAAATCCATCTCAATGATGGAAGTACCATTCAGCATTCACTCTGGAACTGCACTCCATTTATTTATGAGATGCTACATTCTGGAGACAAAGAAAGTATGGTCCAAAAATAGGAGTGCCATCTTTGCAAGGCACACTGTAGCTTTTTATTTTTGCAACCAGTAAATGTCAAACAGTGCTCACACACATTAATGTTTTCATTCAACAGTGAAGGTACCTTTCCTTATCACATTATATATTTATGATACCCAGAGCTGTCAAATAAATTATGTCAAAGCAGCTGAAGCCAGACCTTGTGACACTTGAATCACAGAATCAGGGCTAATAACCTTTAAAATGAAAGCCATACGATGAGAATTAGAAACATTTAATTTGCATAAATATAATGTTAACAGTCTTTGCTTTATTACATATTTTATGCCTAATTTGTAATTGTCACTATATTAATTTCTTAGCATCAGTTTTCATTCCTTCCCCCCCACCCCCCGCCCCCTTTCCTTATTCCTTGCTTTGTTTTGGAATGTGTGAAACACTAATTCTGTAAGAAGCATACAGTCAGGTTCCCATTTTAATGTATTCCAATTTGCATATCTTCAATTTGTGGAAAACCTTTCATTCACCATAAAGTACTACCTAAGACTCAGTTCTAACTCCTAAAAACAGCAAAAAATACATGGTGCTAATGTATCATCTCTGAAAATATGAGGCCATCTCTTAAAAACTATTTAGTTCTAACGTTTTTCTTGTTAAGTACAGAATACACCATAACATACAGAACTGAAGAACTGATTTTTACAAGCTAGATGGTTCATATATTTTGAATTCAGGAATGTAAAATCTACAATCTAGGTACATGTGTAGGGATCAAAGTGAACAAGTAGCTTTTCAAGCTTACTTGCTTGCTTGCTTACTACTCAGAACGGTAAACTTGTTGGGTTAATTAGCCAAAACTTGTTAATAAATGAGACATGTTTGAGGCTCTCTGCTAGAAGGTGCTGTCTCTCACACCTCTAGAAATCACTAAGAGCCGAGAGAGCTTTGCCCTCTGCAGGTCTCTGCCCTTACTGCTAACACTACACAAGATTCTCTATGCAAACATAGTTAATAAAACCCAAAATTTTTCTGAGAACTTCCTCGAGATGTTAAGGTAAATAAGATAAGGCTGAAAGCTACAAGAATGAATGTCTGTCCAGGAGGGCACAATAACTAAACTTCTTATTGGCTGCAAATCTCCTCTGTGTAGAGAGCAAGATCAGGGACTGCAATGCTGCAAGGAGAAACTGTGCAAGGTGAGTTTTAGCTCCCTTCACTCTTCTGAATCTGAAGACATGGTCTGTTCTGTTAGATTACAGACCAGCTGAATTAGGTGATCATCACATCAACTATTACATTCCATTCCATTCAAGCTAATCAGATTATTTTGGAATAGGCTACTTACACAGTAATTCTTTCTGAGACCTAGAGGGAAGCCTCAGGACAGTCTGTACAAAGAAGCACTGAGGAAATAGTCACAATTTATACTAAACTACTAAACTTAATCTATAAGGTTTAGGATGTTTCCTTAGATGTTCACCAAAGGATTGAGCAGTTGTTTGTCAGTTTACTTGTCAGCAAGTAAAGCAAAACCACCATCACCAGAGATTTGCGGAAAGCAGCTCGGGTAGGATGCGAAGCACCTTCTAGCCCACCAGCAGAGCAACCGTTTTCCTGGTGTTTGGTCACTGGTGCATGAGATCTGATGGCGCATCATCCTGGTCGCTTGAGGATAGGCAACATGCAGTCAATGGTTTTAGTAAATGTCAACAGCTCTAAGGGTTGGTAGTGGAGAAACAGAAACTGCATCAGCAGTGAAATAAGTTTTGCTCCTAGGTCTATGGTGAAATAGAAATGGCCTTCCCTAACCCATCTATAAAGCAGTTCTGGTCTGACAAAGCTGAAACTCACTACAGATTGAAGGACAGCTGTTTTCATGGGTCGTTTGATGCTCTGTTCTACCAAGAAACAGCTACCCTAAGTGGAGCCACTTGCCAGAATGGGGATGTAATTAACAATGCATATTGTCAGGAGCAGAAAGAAATTGAGGCTCATTATATACGGTAAAATCCATTACAAGAACATCCCAAGTATCCCAAAGCCCCATGTTGAAATGTTAGGAAATTTAGGACTATTATTAAATGTTTGAATGAAAGAAATATATTTAATCCCTGGTTTTGCCCTGAGAGACAGTCAAGCAGCAATCACAGCATTAAGACATTTTGAATCTGAAATCCTACACTGATCAAACATTTTGTGAAATGACACTGTGTCACAAGAAGGTCTTTGAGCTTAAGGGAAGTAGATGCCCACCCCAAAACAGCTAATTTGATGTAGAAAAGTTATTCCTATTGAAAGCATTTGAAATTGAAAAACCACGTAACTGGGAGGCTTGGTTGATACAGCTGAAGGCTGTGTAGCCATCACAGACTGGAGAGCTGGGCACAGAGGAACTACATGAAGTTCAACAAGGACAAGTGCAGAGTCCTGCACCTGGGAAGGAAAAATAAACTCCACCAGTGCAGCTGGGAGGTGATCTGCTGGAGAGCAGCCCTGTGGAGAGGGACCTGAGAGTTCTGGTGGATAACAAGTTAACCACGGGACAGCAATGTGCCCTGGTGGCCAAGAAGGCCAATGGGATCCTGGGGTGTTTTAAAAAGAGTGTGTCCAGCAGATCAAGGGATGTTCTCCTCCCCCTCTACTCTGCCCTGGTGAGACCCCCATCTTGAATACTGTGTTCAGTTTTGGGCTCCCCAGTTTAAGAGATACGAGGATCTGCTGGAGAGGGTCCAGTGGAGGGCTACGAGGATGATTAGGGGACAGGAGGGCATGAATTATGAAGAGAGGCTGAGGGGGAGAGAGAAAGCCCTGGAACAGGATGCCCAGAGAGGTTGTGGAGTCTCCTTCTCTGAAGACTTATGAAGCCCTCCTGTAAGTATTCCTGTGTGGCCTGCCCTAGGTGATACTACTTTGACATGGAAGTTGGAATGGATAATCTCTGGAGATACCTCCCAACCCCTAATTCTGTGGTGATCACAGGATGTTAGGGGTTGGAAGGGACCCAAGGAGGTCATTGAGTCCAACACCCCTGCCAGAGCAGGACCATACAATCTAGCACAGATCACAGAGGAACACATCCAGATGGGCCTTGAAAGTCTTCAGAGAAGGAGACTCCACAGCCTCTCTGGGGAGCCTGTTCCAGTGCTTAGTGACCCTTACAGTAAAGAAGTTCTCCCTTGTGTTGAGGTGGAACCTCTTGTGCTTCAATTTACACCCATTGCTCCTTGTTCTATCACAGGGAGCAAGTGAGCAGAGCTTGTGTGTGTGTGTGCCTGTCTGTCTGTCTGTCTGTCTGTCTGTCTCCCCTGGCCAGCTCTCAGATATTTATAAACATTTATTAAATCCCCTCTCAGTCTTCTCTTTTCCAGACTAAAGAAATGTCTCCTTCTGTTGAGGTGGAACCTCCTCTGCTCCAGTTTGTACTCATTATTCCTTGTCCTAACACTGGACACCACTGAAAAGAGACCATGACCTTCATCCTGACACCCACCCCTCAGATATTCATACGTTTCTAAGATCCCCTCCTAGCCTTCTCTTCTCAGGCTAAACAGCCCTCAGTCTCTCAGTCTTTCCTCATAGGAGAGATGCAGCTCTCTGTTGGACTTCCTCCAGCAGACCCCTGCTGTCTCTTTTGAACTGGAAAACCCAAAACTGGACACAATATTCCAGGTGTGGTCTCACTAGGGCAGAGCAGAGGAGGAGGAGAATCTTCCTAGTCCTGCTGAACACACTTTTCTTAATGAACCTCAGGATGCCATTGGCCCTTTTGGCCACAAGGGCACATTACTGTCCCACTAAGAGCTTGCTGTCCACTAGGACTCCAAGGTCTTTCTCCGTGGAGCTGCTTTCCAGCAGGATGATCTCTAGTCTGTACTGGTACCTGGTTTTGTTCCTACGAGTTGCAGGACTCTACACTTGTCCTTGTTGAACTTCATGAGGCTCACCTTCACTCAGCTCTCCAGTCTGTCTAGATCTATCAGGCACTGCAATGAGCTGCCCAGGAAGGTGCTTGAGTCACCCACCCTGGATGCGTTTAGGGGTCGTTTGGATGTGGTGCTTGAGGATATGGTTTAAGCTGAATCTTGTAGAGTAGGGTTATAGGTGGGACTTGGTGATCCTGAGGGGCTTTTCCAACCTGGATGTTTCTGTGATCTCACTAGATCTCACAGGATTTTGGTTAGCACTACAAAACTGTTGTTTCAATGCAAGAGACACAAGTTTTCATCAGTACAAAGCTAACAGTACAAAGAATTTTTAAAGTATCTCTTTTGTTCTAGTTCCAACAACATTCAGAGCAAACCCAAAAGTCTCCTGGTAGCTGCTGCCTTCACTAAAGCCCTTATTTTTAACAATTCCATTAATCAACTTATCTGTATATTTTCAGAAAGAAAACATTTAGCTGTCAAAGAATAAATACTGAACGTAGTGGAAAAGATACCATTTGCTCATTTATTCAATTTGCAGTTAAGTAGAGAGTCCATTCAGCTGTGACATAAAATTGATGCTTCTACAATTAAAGTACATTGTAAATAGTTTCTAAAGCATTAATAAATTACTGAAACCGTTTGAGGAAATTATTAATCAAATGTTACAGCCTATTTTCAGTCTGAGGATGTAATGAGTCATTTGCAATCAAGTACAGCATCTGAAATTAATGTGCTTGGGACAATAGACAGACCTTATTTCTCCTGTGTGTAACAAGCTTCTCAGTTACTAATCACTCCTTTGTGAAGGAACTGTGAAAGCAATCTCAGAAGATGATGTACAACACTTCTGGCTATCTGTGGGACAAAGTGGGGAATAACTCCAAGAGTCGCCTATAACTGAAAGGGTAAAACTCCCCATGACTCTCTCCCACTGTCTCTTAGTAGTGTGGAATCACCAAGACCAGAAAAAAAAGCCTTCTCCCCTTAGTACTGAGATGGCCATTATGTCTATGCTATATAAGTTTACCTTTTAGCTTCTGTAATGTTTTTAAAGTCAGTGAGGAAAAATTCTGCTTCTCCATCCTTGTTTTTTTTTTAAACTTATATTTTATTGCTAGTGCTCATGAATGGCAGCAAAGGCAAGAGGTATAAAGTCACATGTTGCACATAACTGATATAATAAAATAATTTGATTGCTCTCAACCCATAATTACAAGTCAAATACTCAAATGGAATTCCTCTGCCCCATTTATGTGCTTGCTCACTGTACTGCACATGAGGACTGGGGCTGCAATGTGGCACACACCTTACGTGTCTCTCTCTACTGTCATTTCTGTCATTGCTTGGCAGGGGGCTTGGACTTGATGTAGGTCCTATCCAAACTCTAACTTTCTGTGATTCTGTGATCCTTAGCTTCCATAGGTGACTATTTTACCACCACCAAACAAACAAACAAACAAAACAAAACAAAGACAAAGAAAACCCCACAGCTCAAACTGGAAATGCAGACTATTCTGTGCTGGGAACAGGAACAAGTTTTGGAGAAACATTATCAGGTTTTTTTTTTCTTCAATCTGAGCTAAAGGATACCTGTGGCTTTGATAACATAGGAAATCATAACAATAACTCATGACGACTACTAGAGCAGGATACAATCCCATGCACTTAGTCAACATAACATCTGCCTTCTCTGAATATAGAGTACTCCCACTGACCTTGTCAGGCATTAAAAATCATACAAAGCCAAGTACAAAAAATGGAATAATATAATAGCTGTGATATGATGTTATTGCAAAAGGCTGTCTTGAACAGGACAAAGGGTAAATCGTTTGAAACAAAGTATGCACTGGTACATGGTCTCTTGCATGTGTTGAATCAAAACACAACAGTTTTAAGAATTCATAATGTCTCATTATTCCATGAACAAAACTACTGAAGCATATTACAACTAATGTTACAACAGAAGATACATAAAAGAATATACTTCACTGGTAAACACAGTTAGTACTTCATGTCTGCTAATAATGATGTGGATCTAAATGTATATAAAAATATTATATAAAACTACCATAGAACAATTGCTGATGGCAGCCAAAAGATTTTTTTTTTTTTTCCTGAATGGCAGGTGTGTCATTACTGAATGAAGTAAATATATATGTCATACTAAAGATCATCTATGAGATCCCCTGGAGGAAAAAAAAAAGCTAAGGAGAAAGCATGGTGTAGCTCATTCTGAGTGAGTAGATGAAACTAGCTGTATTCAATAGGATGGTATCAAACTTCACTCTGTTCACCAAACTTGCTGTAATTCTGAAAAGAGAGAGATGGGGAAAAAATAAAGGTTATCATGTTTTCCTAGAATATAATGTAAAATCAGCAGATGAAGCAATGCTAGCTTGAAAATGCAACCATTATGAAGAGTAACAAGTCAGAAAAGTTATTTATGATGAGGATGAATTGCATAAAGAAGCAGATGAGTTTCTTACCACCTCATCAACATAAAAATGGGAATTACACACATTTTCCTTGGAGGATGTAGATAAGAGCACTTTTGCATTTCCAAAGAGCAGCAAAGATGAAAAGAAAGAATCACAAAACACTCTTTCCTCTACCTTTCTGCCAGTGAAAGAAAATTTCCTGCTGTGGAGGGAAGTTGAAATGTAAATTGGAACAAAGCCCTTTCCATAAATCTCCAACTCCACCTTCCTATCCTATCCTATCCTATCCTATCCTATCCTATCCTATCCTATCCTATCCTATCCTATCCTATCCTATCCTGTCCTATCCTATCCTATCCTATCCTATCCTAATCTGTCCCATCCCACCCTCTACCTCTATTTTCCTCTGTATAAACACTAAAAATGCCTACTGAGGTCAGCATCTTAAAATGGCATAGAAGTACACAGATTATTAGTTATAGTGCAGTGCTGCTATCGCCTTTTTGTTCCTGTTCATCTTACCTTCAGGTGTTAAACACAAGGAGAGCATAAAAATACCCAAACAACATACAATAGATATCCTGAAGAAGCATCAGCACTGTATATATATTGTTCATAATTGCATTTGTAATTGGAGGCTGCACGCAAGCCTTCCAGATTAATCTGCTAAGCCACCATTCAGTGTTGATTTGCCTTCCAGCTATGGTGGAAACATGAGATCATTTCCCATAAAAGTGAATTTTTGAACTCTAAATCCCCCTTTTCACTTGGAACATTTGTCTTGGTCTCTGTATGTCCCATTTCCATAAATGTTAGCACATAATTGTCTTACAAAAATGTTAGGAAGGTTAAGTAATGTCTGTAAAGAATGCAGATATAACACCACAATCACCCTAATTTTCTTGCACTTACCATTTCAGTAACAACAAAATAAAAAATGTTGAAAACCTCTGAAGAGAACATGTTTTACTCATTAATACACTAGGGCAACTGTGCCAAACCATTTTATCTAGATAAATAAATTGAAAGAGATTTTGTCCATACACAATTCTAATTTAATAAAATATATTTTAAAAAACAAAACAGAAACAAAAAATCCAACAACTCACCCCACAACCAAAAACCAGAGGCCATGATGACTTTAATGTCTCTTGGAGAAGGCTCTGAGCCAAGCTCTAGTGAGTTTGGAATCATAATACAAGCATGAGAGAGCACAGTATCTAGAATGCATACTCAGTTACATTACACTGGGATTAGAATGGAAAAGGCTCAGGCAGGTCATGCAGGAAGCCCAAGTTTGTAGCCTCTTAACAAGGAACGCAATTGAGTGAGTAAATGCGTGTTCAAGGCTCAGTGTCTGAGCCAAGCCTTCCTTCTCCCTCTAGCTCTCTCTTCTACTACAATTCTTCTCAGTCTACACCAGTGAGCCATTACAGCACACTAGAGTGCGGGGCAGGGTAAAGTTCATTAGCTCAAAACAAACTTGCTAAGCACCTTGCTAAGGTCACTGTGGTGTGTGAAGGAGCTTTAAGTACCCCAGGCTGAGGAGCAGAGCAGGGTAGCTTCAGTAATGCAGAACTAGGTACAAGCTGATTTGCCTCACCAACAGTCTTTGTTAGGTGTTTTTGTCTGACATTATGCTTTCCAGTGGAAAATGCACCAATGTTAATGCATCACAACACAGCACCTCTGAATTTAGCACAGAAGACCAAAACATTGTTGTGAAAGAAGAAACAATGACAGGAAGAGCGCTGGCAGGAAAGGTGTGATAGCTGCACTCCAGAGGCTGAGGATTAGTTGTAGAGAGCAGACAGATAAAAGATTTCTACACAAAAGGTTCACCAAGTAAATAAGATTTTCTCAGACTGTAGCAAATTGCTGTGAGTACCCAGGAAGCTTTCCAGGCTCCACCTACCCCTCCTGTAAGCCTTACTCTGTGAATTTGAATGGCATCGATTGCTGAAGAAATAGATTCAAAGAAGACAGGATTTTCAGATTCCAGATTCCCACCGTACTGCATTGCTTTGATCAGGGAAGCTGCAATAAACCACACAAGCACCGATAAGGTCGTGGAGAGACATAAACCATCACATTACAAATGCTGCTGTCAGCTGATACTTGCCTTTGCAGTGTGCCAGCAGCACATCGATATGTCTGCTTCTACAGTCCGTGTAAACCTATAGGTGTGAAAAGATGAAATTCGAAAGTACTGGTTAAAACACCAACAGAGACTAACATAGGCAAAAAGAGAATATCCAGCGCAGAAGGGGAGGGAGGGGGGAAGGGGATGTGTACGGTGTGTCTGCTGCTGTTGAAGCTGTACTGCCAGCAGCCACCAGAGCGAGCCCTTCCGTAATGCAAACACCACAAACACACATTAATTTCCTACTCCTTTTCTCAAAGTATTCCACAACTCTGATAGGAATGGAATCTGAATTTTATTTATAATTTTGCATTTTTAACTATATTTTACACGTTGGATTTTTTTTTTCCCCCCAGTTCTCATTTTTCTGCATATCTTCTCTCCATTTGTTTACCTACCAGTCCACAAAGACAGGGATCAGACCTAGCCAACTTTAAGATTATCTGCAGCTTTTCGGAAAAGCACCACAACCATCATGCTACATTCTGCAGTAAATTGCTCTTTATTCTCTCTTTGAAAGTGCTCACCTTATCAGAGACTAAATATTCAATAAGCTAGAAGCTATAAAGGTTTTGAGGGTTTTGGTTGGTTGGTTGGAGTTTTTTGTTTATTTGTTCTTTTGGTTTTGTTTGTTTGTGGGGTTGTTTAATTTTTGTCTGATTGTTGTTGTTTTGAGGGTTGGGGGGTGGGTTGTTTCTTTTTAAATAAATACATTCTTACTACATACAGGTATTATATCTGCACCCAAAATCTCTGGTTTATTTTTTATATTATTTTATATATAAAGACAGTGCAGTTTAGTACCAAATCTTTGTTACCATCTTTTCCACAAGCAATATGTCTATCCACTTATATAGGTGAGCTGACGAGTGGCCTGCTCCAACAATTCCTATCTATAATTATATTTCTCTGCACAGAATTTGTCTGAAATCATAAATACCTCAAGCAGCACTGAGACTCCAGTGTAGTCAAAGAGATTCAGTCCACTGCAGTCTAATATCAACACATGTGGCTCGCTATGACGTGATTGCAATGACTCACCTACACATTTGATAGATGAAAAACTTTAATTAAAAGGAGCACAATCAAGAAATGCACATAAGAATGATGATAGTTTAACAAATGAAGCCAAAACTCTCACAATAAAAATTTCATTACTGTGTATCAGTCAAACATCAGGCATCAGTCAAGCAAACAGCACATTTTAGAGGCACAAATGAAGGACACTCAAAGCAATGGGATGAAGTAGTGACAAGCATAACATATTATTAGGTGGTTTATACAGCAATAGTGTCTCAAGAATTCAAGCATGCCTTCAGATTTGCATTTCTAATTGAGTCAGGATAGTATCTTGGCTTGTTTGGAAGAGTTTAGATGAGATACACAGAGTATACATGTCTTTTTTTTTTAAGTTCTGATATGGCATTCCTTTCTGATGTGCCTATGGCTTTGGCTTAACTAGTCTCCACCCATAAGGAAGAAGAATATGTAAGGGGAATGATTAATTTTCCTAAGTTTTCAGTGTGCTGGGTTTTGCTTGGTTAATTTTTTAAAGTGTCAATGATGGAGAGAAAAAAAACCAAAACTATTGGTAAGATATGTGAAGGTCATATACTTTTTCTACTGCCTCAGGCCATCAAAGCGAAGCATACTCTGTAATAAATGCAACCTGAGCTAACACATAGATAAATGATTCCTGACTTTCATAAAGGGAAAACTAGAAAATAATACACATCTTATCTACATTTCTTGGGAACAAATGTTAGTTATCATAATATGCAAAGTAAAAGCAAGTAACAGCAAAAAAATTATGAAGCAAAGGAATTCTGACTTTAAAGATCAGTTAAGCTAAATTATTTTGATAGAGCAGAGGTAAAGATTTTAAACTCTTGTGGGGTTTTAGAATTTACCCAAGGGGTAGATTTATAATGGTGCTAATTTCTTTCTGTTAGAGCCAGAGCCTGTTGACCTTGTACTTCCAGAGATTTACTGTCTTTGTACTGTTCACTGATACTTACAGACCAAACAAAAATACAGAATTTTAAAGGAAACCTCCTGACTGATAATACCGTGATGGAAATCCCGACAGGGTTTATAAGATCTGCTGGGTGGCTCACAGCAATAATTTACACTCCTCCTCTGCCTCCAAATAAAAAAACTTAGCCTTTCTCTCTGTTACTTGCCCTTCCTCCCCACACACTCAACTGGCATCCTGCATTGCTGTAGAGGCTTCCTGGCTTCTAATTAGGGTGAAGTGTAGGGTGAGGTTCTCTCTCCGAACCAGTGGCAAGGGCAACAGGAGCTGTTTAACTAAGTGCTGACACAGACCAATGGCACACCAGGATTGCCCACAGGGAGACAGGAACGATTTTGACAAAGATGTCTATTGTGGTTTCCAGGATGACTGTTGTAGGGATTAAGGATTATGTCCCCCTACTCCCCTCTTCCCTAAGAATTTACGACCCCATGTTTTGTTTTTATTTTTATAGGGATGTTTCCTTTTTTTTTTCCCCTCTCTTTTTTATTTTAAAGCCCCCACAAAGAGTCACCATAGGCTGACTGGTAAAACCAGAGCACTGAAGTCTTCAAGGCAGGACTTAAGGATTCTGAAAAGAGGTCTTGGCCACTTCTGTAACATGGGAAAAAAAATCTTAATCTAAAAAAAAAATAAAAATTGTAACATGTACTGGCTAGATCTTCTCATATATAGGGTGCTGTGCTCTCTTTTAGTACTTTACACCACAAAGCCTCATAGTCTTCAGTAGCTGATGTTGGAGGAAAGCTCTGTCCCTCCCCAAGTAAAGTGACCACTGTCATTTCACCAAAATGTCATGTGTCTAGTTAATAAATATAAACATTCCGTTAACAGCCTCTGAATCAGATTCTCTGCTGTGGCCTTAGTGATTTAAAGTGTTTTAAATAAATACAGTGTTCTCATTCCATTCACAATGAAGTAATCTGTATAAAGTATCTTCTGCAGAAGGTTGCCTCTCATAGGAGCGTATGTGCTCTAGTTTGATTAAAGTGTTATAAAATGTGAGAAGAGTAAAAATGTCCAATTTAATCTTTAATTCAAAGCAAATCCTTGGTTTTTTTCCCCCTTTATTCTATATGTTATTGGCATGTAGTACATTATTGGTAGCTACCATGTCACTGATCATTTAGCTGATGTTTTCTGAGATTTTCTCCTAAGTGGCTTTAAAGATTTAACACAGCTCTAATCTTATTCTATATTAAGTTTTGCACACGTTCGAGTCCCACTGTGAACACAAAAAAAAAAAACCCCAAAGACCAGAGCTTATCAAAACAGCTTCTTAGGTCTTTATTTGAAGACCAATCCAATCAGTAGCACAGGAAGCAGTTCCCACTACTGCTTAGTTGTCCCAGTATGCACACAGAAATAAGCAGAGTCCTGCAGAAAAGGTGTTTTCATGAGTTCCCTGCTTTTGATATCACAGAGTCACAGAACTTTAGAGGTTTGGAAGGGACCTCCAGAGATCACCAAGTCCGACCTCCCTGCCAAGGCAGGATCACCCAGGATAGTTTGCACAGGAATGCATCCAGGTGGGTTTTGAAAGTCTCCAGAGAGGAGACTGCACAACCTCTCTGGGCAGCCTGTTTCAGTGTTCTGTCACCCTCACTGTAAAGAAGCTTCTCCTCATGTTGAGGTGAAATATCATAAAGTCAGTCAAGAACCGAATTAAAACAGGATCCAGTAGGCCAACACTAGCAGGGCTGAACACTGTTTAGCACTCATGCACCACTGAATGTTTGATCTACCTGAAAATATTAGTTTCCAGACAACTCAAGTTCACCTAGAAATAAATTTAAAAATGTGGAGCCATTGTGCACGTTTACATCCATCTTGGTTCTAGTATCATTTAGAGATAATCAACTCACCATGGCAACACCCATTGGAAAATGAACAGAGCAATGTGTTGTGCTCGCACTGAAATAAAAGCAACAAATTATTAAAATACCGAGGGAAGATAGGCCAATATATAATAATCAGGGGGGGAAAAAATCAGTTCAATATATAAGAATTCGATTTCTCAGAGCCAACCCCTTCTCTCCCAAATCATGCAACAGTCTGCTGGGCATATAATATTTGCTGAGCATGTCCCTCAGTATTCTTCCAAAGTTACACCAAACTGATATTTCTTTTTTTTTTTTTTTTAAATGTGTAGATGACTCAATCTGTCATGTCTGGATCCATAGAAAACGTAGTATGAAAATGATCCTTTTGGGGAAGCAAGGACCAATTACGAAGTAGTCAAAAGATGGGAAAAATGATCTTATAAAGATAAATTCTGGACAGTGATTTAGTAAGATTAACTTTTGAGTCACCCTGTTCTTGCTGCAATCTCATCTGCTACACAGATAATTTAGTAAGAATATTTGTTACTTGTGAATTTATTAATTACTTGTATCTGAAGATTTGTTTTATTAATTATTTCAATATTACTGTTAAGTTCTCAGTAGATACACCAGTTAAAACAAGAAATACATCACAGAAACAAAATTCAAAATGTGATTTATTTTTCTCCCATTATGGGCTACAGAAGTAACTTTATTCCACAGGAAAAAATAATTATACAACAGTATTTCAGGCAGACGTGTTGCCAAGTACCTTGCCGAAGAGACAAAGGATAAAATCTGCCTCCCAAACAACTTATAAATTAACTTACTAACTTATTACGCTTCTTAAATTAACTCAAAAATTAATTCAATGCAAATCCTAAGTAATTTCTCTCTGTTTATGGGTTTGTTATCATAATAATCCAAATCAGTTAGCCTAGCAGAAGAGAGAAATATGCAGCAAAAATTCTGAGCTGAATTTCTGAGCAAGGAGGAGAAGCTACCATCAGAGCAGGTGCAGGTAGCACAGCTCTTTGGCAGGAGACAGCAGAGGCAGCAGACACACTTAGCTGAGCAGCGTTTTAACAACCCATCAAAGAAACAGCTGTCACTTTCACTGCTCACTTTGCCAAATTGGATGAAAATGCCCACCATAAGTATGAAGCAGGTCCAGAGGAGGGCCATGAAAGTGATCAGGGGGCTGGAATACCTCTGCTACAAAGACTGAGGGAGCTGGGCTTGTTCAGCCTGGAGAAGAGAAAGCTCCAGAGAGACCTAACAGCGACCTTGCAGTACCTAAAGGGGGCCTACAAGAAGTACGGAGAGAGAATGGTTACAAAAGCCTGCAGTGACAGGAGAAGAATCGATGGTTTCAAACTAGAGAACAGCAGATTTATATTGGATGTTAGGAACGAGTTCTGCACCATGAGGGTGGTGGAACACTGGAACAGGTTGCCTAGGGAAGTAGTTGAAGCCCTGTCCCTGGAGATATTCAGAATGATGCTCAACAGGACTCTGGGCAACCTGATGTAGTTGAGGATGTCCCTGCTGTCTGCAGAGGGGGTTGGACTAGATGAGCTTTGGAGGTCCCTTCCAACCCATATCATTCTATGGTTCCATGGTATTGAATATCTCCATTGTAATGACAGAAAAGGGAAAAAGGGGGAAAAAAAAAAAAAGTAAGATTTTTGTTTTTACCCCCTTCTAGCGAGTGTTGTAGAAAGTTGCAGTAGTTATGTGCAGATAAACTTGAAAAATACTACACTTATGGAGATTTTCTTCAAGCCTGAGTTATACATCATTTATATACTGTTTATTTTTCCAATATAATTAGTGGAGAAAATAAAAAAGAAACACTACTTTCAGCCAATTTGTGCCTTCTTCGTAATTCTGCAGGAATTGTTTAGAGTTAGAAATGGAAATGAACTGTCCATCTCTTGTGGATTCATGTCCAGCAGAATAAAATTCACATTCTATTCAACTAGATCATAGCTACTCATTATCTTGCCAAAATCACAACCTTAAAACAGATGACGTTATAAGCTGGTTCTATCAGGAATTTTGAAGTGTTTTGGATCAGTGCTCTAAGGTCTCTTATAGGATCATACACAAAACCAGCAGGGATACTCTTTTAAGTAACAATAAGCATATTCAACCTAATTCTGGTCTAAATTAATCACTTACAATATTGCTTTTTTATAACTGTCTCTGAATCTGACTGCATTCTCCAAGAAATGATCTCCAACACTGTCACCATGATTACTGAAGCATATAGCACATCCTACCTTGTTCAGATCTTCACAGGGCTGGCTGCTCATGCCTTCCTTTTGGATTATCTTTATCAGGTCAGTGTGAAATTTCCTGGCATTCAGAAAGACCAATGGGCTGTTGACTGAAATTATCTTTATCTGTTTTAATGGTTCCTGTGGAATGAAACATACATAATGCTGAAAAGTTTGCCTTCGGTTTGGAAACTACAAACCAAACTCGTTTCTTTCAACGCCTGTAAATCAACCTTGTGGCAATGAGTGACAAGTAAAAAACAAGAATGTGCAAGTCAATACAGATTCAAAAAGCCTCTCTCCTTCCTAGCAAATGTCAGAGATGAGGTTGTGACAAGGTCACAACCAAACACGAGTAAGTGAAGCTGACACAGACACTACAGTGTGGGATTGTACTGAAGAGATGCAGTTTTCCCAACAGACCTTCAAGTAAACCAGGAATGGAAATTTTCACCACAAAACACACAAACTACCTCCTTATTGTAAACTGCCACTCAGACTTCTGGAAACCAGATGATGTCTCAGATGCCACCACAGTGACCTTCATACAGACTAAGGCAATGTTTCGAACATCTCAAACTGAGGCCACAAAGCCCAGATTAGGTATGGGGACTTTGTGCAATTTACCTATGAATGTGATTGTGCACATCACTGACATACCTTGGGCAGATCAAAGAGGCAAAGCCTAACTAGCAATTAAAATGGCTAGGATTACATGAACAAAAGCTCTGAAGTAAGGGCAATACAGAGGGCAATAAATGCTTAAATGGATTCTAATGGATGCTACACACAGCTTGGTGTGGAGACAAGTGGGCACTTTGCTGCCATACCAGAACTGGCAAACTGGAAGATGAAAACTAAGAAAAGGAAGACTGACCTGCAAAGATCAAAGCCTATGATAATTAATAAGCTTCCAAAAATACAAAGTGTAAAATCTGAAAGGCTCAAATAGCAAGGGCCAAAGCAAGCAGATGACAGACTTGGGTATAATCTTTTGCCCAGAATGAGAGAGGGCAAACTGGTATAATTTATTCTTGATTACTTTGGTTCTATCTCCTTTCTTAATAAANGCCATGGCTGCTGCTGCATGTTTCTCTTTCCCTGCTTTCATAGCTGGATTTGAATAATTTCACTAACTTCTTTCCTGCTACTAATCCCCCTGGCCGATCTACCTTCCCTTATCTGCTGCGTAAGACAGATGGTGAGATAAGATAGGGAAAGGGGGAAGGTGGTAGAGGTGGTTAGAAACCCCTGGGAGGGGTGTGGTGTTTCTGTACTACCTTACCACTGTATATATCTGTAAATATCTGTTATATATCTGTAAATATCTGTTATATATTGCAAATATCTGCTTGTATATTGTGCAAAGCTGTAAATATAAAGTTTCATTTATTAACTTCCAGCCAACTGAGTCCTAGCCTGGGTTATTTCAAAGTGTGTGGGGGGCAGGAGTTGGGTGGGTAACTGCTAAAGAATCTCTGAGAAGAATGTATTTCCTCTTTGGTGCGTCCTTAGTAAGAGAGAAAGAAAATTTTCTCAGGTGGCCTATTCCCACTGTCACTTAGAACGACACCAGCAATTGTCCCTTGCACTCTGCACAGCATTGTCAGTGCTTGAGTGATAGTTTGGAGTGCCTGTAATGAAATATGTTTCACGTAAACTTCTAAATACCCTCTTGATTTTTTTCCACATTAAAATGTCTTTTCTCCTATTGATGAAATAACTCCTATAAATCCACAGACCTTAATGGCAGGGTAGATCATTAAGCTTGCATATTTCCATATTTTAAAGTCCCGTTATTTATGTATAAGCTGTTATTTACCAGGGGAAGTTGGATCAGTCTAACACTAATACATTAAAAATTACCCTAACTGCCTGCTGCAGCCCAGTGACCCCAAATTCAATTAAAGGCGTTTTTCAAAACCTTAAAAATATTTTCCTTCTTTGTTTTGTGTAATAAGCCCTTGAGCAATTTGCCTTCTTAACAAAACGTTATTTTCCCCACTGTCTGCAGACACTAGTTTGTTATTACTTGGTTGCTGGTATTAATCTTAGTGATTGAGAAAAAAATCAGGAGAACAATTAGTTGGGGAAAAAAATGCATAGAGATTTGCACAAAATATTCTATGAACTGATAAAAAGAATTAGAAATTAAAAAAAAAAAAAAAAGAAAAGAAAGAAAGAAAGAAAGAAAGAAAGAAAAGACAAATCAAATGTTGGTTACCCATCCCTGACAAAGTTACCCCTACATTTTTCTTAAGAACAAAAAGCGATATAATAATTGGCAGCTGGGACAGCCTCAACATCAGAGTTTTGTATTCACATTTCAGAGTCCTTCCCATTCTTGTGTACCTTTCACATTTCAGCATTTTTCAGCATGCCAAAGCAGTATAACACCCCCTGAGCCAAGTCCACATTTTCAGTCCAAGACAGCTCTGATGGAAAACATTTTTCAGAAAAAAACCAAATTATTCAGAGGAGAGCATCTTAATAGTGAGGTAATAACTGCTGAGCACGTTGCCTTTTGATACACAAGACCCTTCAAAAGCACTAGGAAAGGGAAGTGGACATGGTAGAGACCGCAAGAGTGGAAAAAGCAGGATGATGTTCTGGTGATGGAATTCTGTGCTGAAAGGACACATGGTTCTGCATCTTTCTTGGCTGTTGACCTCCCACTTCATCTCAGAGGAGAGAGTTCACCTCTCTGGGTAGTTACCCTTCTCTTCTTATCACAGACCTGATGGCAAGTGACTTCCATGATAATTGCAATTAAAATAAGTGAAAGAACTTAAAATCTCTGACTGGCAGGTTTAAATTTGCAAGTCGTATTTTTAACGCACAGCCTTTGGGAGAGATTCTCCCATCTATTTCTCAGGTGAGGATGCCCTCCTCCGAGTACAGGGTGGTGCAATGTGTGAAGTAGTCTGAGAGCTTCATGATGCTGTCCCTTCTCTACAAGCCACATATCTCAACCACAAGGGGCAGGTGGCAGAAAAAGGGTGAAAAAAGGGATTGGAAATTATAAAATATGATATGACAGCTGTTGTCTGCTCAGATGGCCTTTGCCCTTGCTGCCAAGAGATTTCCTTAGGGTTAGGGAAAGTTTTACAAAGAACAATTCCTAAATTAAAAGTAACAAGCGAACACAGACACACCTAAGAGGACATGCCTGATTTAATTTTGCAGATCAGCAGCAGAATTAGGAATAGATTCCAGTTTCTGTTGCCCAGACTAGTTTTATACTTGCTACATCAAGCTGACTTTGGATTTCAAATGGTCATATCATAAAAATATTCCTTTGACTCACTGATTGCCATCCAGTAATTAGCTACAGAAAATAAACAAATCTGAATCAGTGTAACTCTCATGCAAAAAGACAATTTAACTTACACAATTGTCCTCTGTTTTGTATTTACATTCCACTTCTTTTACACCTTTCAGATTTAGTGTCTTTGCTCTGTAATCAATACACAGAGAAAATCTGTAAGGCAAATCATTTGTAATCTTGAACAGAAACAGAGAGATACACACCACAAAACTGCAGTACAGAAATTTGAAGTTGCAACAAGGCATTCTGTCTGTTTATTAATGCCTACAGAGCTTTTTTGTGATAATGATCCTGTTAAAGAGTAAAAATCACATTTAAACATCATAGTATCACTTTGAAAATATGAATGATGGAAATTTCTGGCAAATCAAATCTTAATTTTATGTTTCATTAGTGGTTTATAGCTGGTCAGAGAGCTATTCTCCAGTCAAGTAGCTTATATATAACATGCAACTTCAAAAAAGAATCATAGAATGGTTGGAAGGGATCTTAAGGATCAGGTAGTTTCTAACTCCCCTGTCATAGGCAGAGATACCTCACACTAGACCAGATTGCTCAGGGCCCCATCCAGCCTGGTCTTGACCACCACTAGAGAGGGATCATCTACAACCTCCCTGGGCAAATTGTTCCAGTGTCTCGCCACCCTCATTGTAAAGAATTTCTTTCTAATATCCAGTCTAAATCTCCACTGTTCCAGCTTATTTGTGCAGCCATGGTTCATTAATGTATATCATCAGCACAAATATCAACTATCATCTCCTGTACAATTTAAGAGTGTATAAGGGTGCTTAGTTACTGTGGCTTGCCAGACATACCTTATCATTAAGGAGAAAATAAGTATCAAATGAAAAAAAAAAATTGCTCTTAAGCTACACTTAATGAATCACACAGATGTGTAATGCTAAGACAAATCACAAAATAATGCCATAGGATGAAATATTTTAGACATTCCTTAGCCTACAGTTGTGACTTTTCCTTTTGTATTTCTTATCTTGTAATCATCTGCAACCTGAAGCTTCACCCTTAAATTTAAGATGCTGTATGTCTATGTGAAGAAAGAACACATGAGGATGTGCCACTAGAACATTTCAGTAAATTGTTTCTCACCTGGGAAAGCGGAAAATGACAATGATTACAGTGCAGACAACGCCATACAGAAGTCCCACATTAGCAGCAAAGCATATCGTGATCACGTAGGTACTGACCCATATGCTCTTTAAGGAGGGAAGAATTTAAAAAGAGCTAATTAGTTTTTGGCATTGGTTTTGTTTGTTTGTAACAATGTGCATTTTTATGAATTAAATATAGATTTTTTTTTTATTATTATTATAATTGCTTCTCACTGGTGAACACTTGGATCTTTGAACTGGCAAATACTGAGAACATAATGGGTAGTAAAAATAAGGCTGCCCCATAGCCACATAATGTATCTGGTTGGAAGAGACATCAAAGATTATTCAGTCCAATCTTTGATTCAGTACTGAAGAGTCAACACTACACCACATCCCTAAGCACCAGCTCCACACACTGATTAAACATGCCAGGGATAGTGACTCCACCACTGCCCTGGGTAGACCATTCTAATCTTTGAGAGCCCTTTCGGTGAAGAAATATTTCCTGATATCCAGCGTGAACCTCCCCTGGTGCAGCTTGGAACCATTTCCCTTAGTCCAGTTGATTGACACCAAGGAGAAGAGGCTGCCCCATCTTCACTCCTACTTCCCTTCAGGTAACTGTAGAGAGTGATGTAAAAAGCCTCCTTTTCTCCAGACAGAACACCCCCAGCTCCCTCAGACATGCCTCGTAGGCCATGTCTTCCAGGCCTTTTGTAAGCCTCATTGCCCTTCTCTGGACATGCTCCAGCACCTCAATATCCTTCCTACTCATGACACAGCACTACTCATCCCACTGCTCACAGAGATTGCTTTCAGAGTCCCTTACACCAACATATATAGTTGCACTAAAAGCATAATGCAGAATGAACTCAGTTGTTTTGTAACACTTTATTTTTCATGTACAAGTTGTTGCCACCTTCTCCACTGCACACATTCCAAATCCTCCTTTCCTTTTACATAAAGAGCCTAAATGTCACATACAGAGAGCTCTTCTCTCACTAGTTCTATAAGTGGGAATTATAATATACAAGGAGCTTAATTAAAAGTGGCATTTATCAGAGTATAGCTGACTAAGCCAAAAACTATGGAGGAATGAATTTTTTCACATGGAAAGATTGAGATTTTAGATTACTTCATTGTCTTTTAATATATCATTAATAGAAATTTAGATTCATTATCAATACAATTTAAAAATATGAAGAGACATAAAACACATTGAAAAGTAACTTGAAATATTTTTAAAACCCAAAGATTTAAACATTTCAGATTATTTACCTAATTATTTTCTAAGCAGAAACAATATTTTCATACCACAACGATGTGAGTGGTTGAGAGATACAGAATCATAGAATGGCTTGGGTTGGAAGGGACCTCCAAAGTTTATCTAGTCCAGTCTCTCTCCAGTTAGCAAGGATGTCATCTCTGTTAGATCAGGCTGCCCAGAGATCCAGATTTTAAAATTAAAGTAAGTATAAATGACTCATTTCTTATACCAACCCAATGTCAGTAAATATTTTTTTCCTTGAGAGACCCTTAAGCAAAGGCTGCCACCTGATCTATAAATTAAAAGTGTTAAGAATAATGGAAAGTATTTTCAATCCTCTGGATATATTGATCTCCACTGGTGCCCATGTCAACAGTTACAGTTCTCCTGGTTAATGTTCACAGAGGAACAGATAATGTTACAATGCCACAATCAGTGTCAAGATTATTGTTTCTGGTGATTTTACTTAGCTCAGAAAAGCCAGAGACAATAGAATACTTTCAGCCAATCCACAGGAATTTTTCTTGGGCAAATTTCAGAACTGTTATTTTATGAATTACAAAAACACAACCCATACCTACTCATTGGTGCATCACAGAGGTCAGGCTGTTGCACAACTCTACCTTTTCCTGCTCTCTCTTAAGAATTCTAAACTACTGCAAAAGATGTTGCAGCCTCTTCCACAACACAGCAGGAAAAAGGTAGTTTGTTCTTTGAAATAGCGCTCAACCTCCAGTTACATTTTTAAATGTCAATTTATACAAACTGGCGTATATATATTTGCAAAGAATACCATTACGGGCCACAAACGTTGAGTTCTGATTAACCAGTGAGGAAATAATTCTAAGATTTGCAAATCCAATATATTTCTATTGAAAGAGCTTACCGGACATGAAATGGATAATGAAAGTACTACAAACCAGAAATTCAGGCAGAATCAGGAATTATCCCATCTCAATAAAGCTGAGCCCTTGGCAACACCTGAGATAAAGAAATCTACCTCAGCTGCAGATCGGAACCTCAATACATATCCAACTGAAGTGCTGCTTCAAGACCTGCAAAACTGTTCTCATGGAAGAAAACAGAAAGCATGACAGCCCAATACAAATTCTACATAGGAAGAATCAAAGCCACAGATGTTGAAGTACTGCTGAGCCCTGAGGAAGTTGGCTGTCTGGCTCTTTAGACCTAGAATCTTGTATCTTAACTGTCACCAGAGACTGCCATTGTTGTTGAGGATGAGCCCAAACAATCATACTTTCATTTGTCAATCACCCTTTCAGTGTGTTGTACTGGCCTGGAGTCAGTGCTTTTGTAGGTAGGCTAGAATCAAACTTGGAGAAAGGAGTTATGTTGATCTGATAGAGAGGTTTTTAATCCATGGGTTGTCAAGAGGTCCAGCAAAGAAGTCATAAAAATATGAAAGATTTCTTTGGCAGCTTAGAAAAGGAATGCTCTTACATATTTCAGGACAGACAGAAACTAATCCTTCTTCCAGTCTTAGCAATAATGTATTATAAACAGGCATTATCCTCACAAGTCAAAACAAAATCCACCCTCCAAGTAGGCTATGTTAATTTCAATAAATAGAAATCCAAAGGTGAAGTAAATAAACAAGGAGAAAATTGATTTATATGGAATCCTGCAAATATGAGAAAGCATTAAAAGCACTGAGAGATATGGTGACTGTGTGTATAGAGCAGCTGCCTCCAAACATCTGTGGACAGTGTATTTAAATCTAGACCTTTTAATTCTGTAGAGCTTACACATCCACCATTGAGAGACATCTGAAATGGGAACTTGCTAGGAAAAAACCCATATAAATAAGGAGAATATCCTCTGAGGAAAAGGCTAAACAATGCAGGACTAAGGTGCTGTGATACTAAATGTTTCTGTACCACTTTGAGACTAAATACCAAACTTCCTTTTCCATCGGAAACTAAAGGGATGATCAGCTGTTGTTGGAAATTATAAGGGTCATTTCACTTGCCATTAGCTGTCCACAGCACAGATGTCATGCACCTAGGTGTGCATAATAATGGACATTTTGTTACCAGAGGAAGGGGAATTTAGGATGTGGTCTGTCTAACTCCTACTTGATTATGATGGTGCCTACTTGAGGAAGAGATGAATCATCCCCTAACATTACTCAACTAACCTGTGTAAAGAGACTTTATTTTAAAAATTAGACTTGAAAGAAGGATATGAAAATCAGCTTTTGATCTGAGGACATGAAACGTGAGATATGCCTACAGACCAATTCCAGATCAACTTTCCCAGTAGTTCCCAAAAAAAAAGAGGAAAAATTTAAGAGAAATAATTCTCAGTTTAGTGTAGGAAACACAGATAACATGGGAATCAACACCTTGGGAAACAGCCAAAAGATGAAAACAGTAGAGGAACCTAACATTTATATGCACAGAACATCTATAATGGAACAGAGAAATTATTAATCTGAAATGGTTCAAATAATCCAAGGAGTTATAAGGACCGGGAGAAAACCTTCACTGAAGAAAGAGACCATCGAGGCTCATACGGATGCTGTGAATGGCAGGAAATGGCTCTTTGGAATGAGGGCTTTGGTGTCCTAGCTGGAAAGAAATTGAATGTGATTTGAGAGGTATGATGTAAAAATAGGTCATTCCTGATGATTGATAAAAATAAATTAAAAGAAAATCAGAACAAATACATAGGCAATAATATTCAGCTGTTAACACCTGGTATTAGCTATTTGGGTCTGTCATTCTAACAGTTTCTTTGAACCCAGCTTTTCCTACATATTAAATCTGGAAGACAAAACAATTCACGGCTGAGAGATTTCACGAAATCACAGAATATCCTGAGATGGAAGGGACCCATGAAGACCACCATCCAATTCCTGAGCTCTACCTTTCAACCTGTAAATTCATTTATGGACTTAAGGATTATGTTTTTTAAAGAACTGATCAACAAACAAGCATTACTCATCCTATTTGTGTTCAAGGAGAAGCTTAAGGAAGTATGAAGGAACAAGGTAAAAAAAAACTAATATTTCATCTCCATGCACTTTTATTTGCCAGATCTATAACAAGCCTGACTTCTATGCTCCATGACACACACCCTTCAAAGAATCAGTTCCAGAAATGATAGCTGCTAATTGTTTCCTAATGTTTTCTTAGAGTTTCTGTCTTCAGAACACTTTGGATAACCTGGGTAATAGGACTGATTCATTTCCAAGGTACTGACAGTTTTCTGAGGTGAATTTCTCAGGCCAAAATCAACACCAATGTAATTATTCAAAAACTGGGCTTCATAGGTCTCCTCAGACCAGGCAGCAGTGTAAGAAAAATCAATCTTTATGGCCTTCCTTTGGATTATTCTTTTTAAAGTAAAATGATTTACCCTGTTGGGCTGAGGACTGATAGTACAACTACTTGAAGATAAATCATTGTTTAAGCAGGGTCAGCAAAAAGAATACAACATACACACCCCCACTTTCTATAACCTCTTAGAAATAGATGCAGTAACTAACTACTCACCCACCCTTTTCTGCCAGAATATTTAAAGCAAAAAATCAGTCAAGCTAGCCTATCTGTGAAGATGTAGCAAGCCTAGTGAGATTCCTGCTGGAAAGCTTAGGTACTTATTATCTCCATGCACTAACAGGGAAGCTGTATCTCTCTTCCTTAAATACTGGTTTTCTTAAATCCACTGTGCCTGAAGTAACTCTTGATCCATATCCTCCACCATTTGTGTCACTGGCACTATTGGTTAAGCTGAAAGCAAAATACAGTTACAAGTGGTAGAAAACCTATTCTGAATTTTGCCACTTGAAGAATGTAAGATTTAATGAAAAAGCTTTTCTTCTGGATGCTACAAAAACAGTAACTCTAATCTTATGGAGGAAATCCAGTACTATATTTTAAAATCCTAGCCAAATGTTTTATTTAGTCTAGACTTACCATTGTTACTGTGGAATTCTGTCACTAGTCAATTCAGCAAAGTCCAATATGAAATCCAGTAACCAATGTGTCCCACCACAGAGAAGAGAGATAGGGCCAAAACACCCCTCTGAGTATTTGTTCACTCAAACTGCATAAACAGAAATTTCAAATGCCATTATCTAAGTGGTCAGAGGTTTTGGTTCCACTAACCAGGCAACACATTCAAAAACTCCCTCAGAAGAGAAACTAAGTCTTGCTAAACAGGGACTTATCATTAATATCTGAGTTCTGTGCACCTGGATGTCAGACTGTTCACTTTTCACATTAATCTAGATTTTCATACTAGATCTTTTTCTATCTATCTGCTTTTTCTGCTGTGTTCCTCCTGCAGAATTGTTACTATCAAGCCATGTTCTGCACACTTTGAAACAAGTTAAAGCCATTTACCCACAGCACACTAGGACATGCATCTTTCTGTATCTCCAGGGTTTCCAGTTCTCTTTGTCCTCTACAGTCATTCCACATCCCCAGAGGAGAAAGAAACCAGAGCCTCTTCTATAAGAGTACAATAGCAAGAGCATGCTAACTAGCTAGGGAAAGCATACAAAATCAGACACACATCTGCTCAGATTAACCTGCTCTGGATCTAGATGTAATTTCAGCATTAAATTAGGTTTGATTCTATATAATTTGCTAAAATTCCCATTTTTTAATATAATTGACATTACAGATGCTGTTATACTGAGTGTATTGATTGATGAGAAGCTCAATATGAGCCAGCAGTGCACTTATGCAGCACAGAAGGCAAATTGTATCCTGGGTTACATCAAGAGGATTGAGGCCAGCTGGGCAAGAGAGGGGATTCTGCCCTTTTATTCTGCCCTTATGAGACCTCACCTCAAATACTGCATCCAGTTCTGGTGTCTCCAGCATAAGAAGCACACAGAGCTGTTTGAGTGAGTCCAGAGGAGTGCCTCAAAGGTTGGAACATCTCTTCTATGAGGATAGGCTGGGTGAGATGAGGTTGTTCAGCTTACAGAAGAGAAGGCTTTTGGGGGGCCTTATGTGCCTGTATCAAGGGATCCTACAGGAAGGTTACAGAGGGGAGATGGTTTAAAGCTGAGAGAGTAGGTTTAGACTGGATCTTAGGAAGAAGCTCTTCAGTATGAGGGTGGTGAGACTCTGGAACAGGCTGCCCAAGATGGTTGTGGCTGCCTCCTTCCTGGGGGTGTTCAAGGCCAGGCTGGCCAAGGACTTGAGCCTAGTTGAGAGGCATCCTGGCTTATAGTAGGGAGGTTGGAGCAGATGACCTCTCCAACTTAAGCCATTCTATGATAAGCAAAACCCTTAACAGTAACATTTGGCACATATCTTTTCTACACAGGAAAACCTCCTTAGAGCAAGTTTCACTTACCCAGTCTATTTTATCCACATTCCAATACTTTTTTAAGTCACGGAACTGCATTAGCATCCCCTTCAAGCCCACAACAATAATACTTGCTAGCACACACTGCAAAGAAATCAAAAACAAACTGTAGAATTGACAGTGAACAGAAATGCTTCCTTTAATTTAGCAGTCAATATTATGATTAAGTTAGTGAAATCTGAAGTTGGTGTCTCAAAAATGGGGTAAGTGCTGGTGTCTTTGTAACACAAACATGACAGTATCAAATAATTTTGGTTTGTTTTCCTGAAGGCAATTTATAGGCTACCTAACTGTGAGGAAAATGATAGAACCTTCAGGACTTCCCAGACCAACTACATTCTGCCATAATCTTGGGGAATCAGAAGCAAATCAGCACTCAATTGTGCTCAGTGAAGCATTTTAACTCTCACTCTTCATTATCTAGAGTAAAAAAAAAAACATGAATGTTGAGCAAACAGAACAATGTGTCATTCTCCAAATCATTAACAGGAAGGGAATACATGAAAAAAAAAATCATCTGGAGTCAAAGAAGGTGTAATACAAAGCAATGGACTTGCAGGGCTTAGATGTGGGATATTAAAGTATAGCAGAGAAGAAATGAAATAAAATATCAAGAAAGTAACATATGGAGATTATTTTGTTTAAAACACAGGGGGGAAAGCAGTCAAAATTTACATGCAACATATATTAAAAAATAAGGGAGGAATGCAATACAGTAATAAAAGGACATATTGTGTACCCTTCCTCAAATGTCCTTACATTGTATGGTGAAGACACACTATAAAAGGATCTATGTTTGAAAAGTGAGAACCTTCATGTGACACTGTCTAAACAATAGCACAAAGTAAATTTCAGTAACAGTTTGGTTAAAATTTCCTGTGCAAACATGGCAGAATTATAGATTATTTTGGAAGCTTTATTTTGCATCTTTGACATGCCTATAGTTAAAATCAGCTATTAATATGTAATACCAAAATCTGGATATAGCTTATGTGAAAACATGCTTTATGGATTCTTAGTGTAGAGGATGGATTCCATGACTGAGATACAAGAATATTTCATAATCCTTTGTAACTAAGACTGTTTTACAGACTCTTAATGACAGAGAATAGGAATATTTGATAACCTTTCTGTAATCGAGCTTAGCTCACTCTCTACAATCATCTGAAAATCAAAGTCATACACCATCATGCATAACTGGAGAAAAATTGTGGATCTTCATTAATTTCTACCACACTTTTGTCAACTTACAAATCCCCACCAATCTGGATGTATATTTTTCATAAACTCTGTGACAAAAGTAAGCACAAGATAAATGGTTTCTTATTTACTTCTCTGGTAGCTTATATATGCAACAATAAATGTATAGAATCTCTATGTAACGTGTTGTCACCTCTTTATTTTTAAGATTTGTTTTGCCCCTACCACTCTTTCTCCCACTGGAATTAAGCAGAATTGCTGTAGAGATAGCACTATCTTTCCCTGAAAGAAATCAAGTCATTAGAAAATGTCTGAGATAACCTTTAAGAAAGAATGTTAAGTACCATACCATAGGCAGCCAGTACAGCACAGGTCCAACTGCATAGATCACCACAAGAATTAACACACAAGAGATAAGGCAAGCCACCTAAAACAATAAACATGAAAAGCAGATCAAGCCCAGAAAAAAAACAAAATGGTATGGCTGAGGTTGAAAGGGATCTCTGGAGACCATCCAGTCTGACCTAACACAATCAGAGTCAAATATGGCAAGTTCAGAGAATCATACAGGTTGGCAAGGACCTCTAGATGTCATCTAGTCCAACCTCCCTGCAGTGAGCAGGGACACCCTCCATTAGATCAGGTCACTCACATAACCGTCGAGCCTCACACTGAGTATCTCCAGGGATGGTGCCTCAACCACCACTCTGGGCAGCCTGTCCCAGTGCTCAGCCACCCCTGCTGTAAATGACTTTTTCATGAGATCCAATCTAAATCTGCTCTTCTCTCATTTCAAACCATTCCCTCTTATCCTGTCACCGCAACAGTCTCTCTCCATCCTTCTTCTAGCCCACTCCAGGTACTGGAAGGTCACTATTAAGTCTCCCCAGAACAAGGTTTCTAACTTCTTTTACTGGGATCAACACTAAAAGGAAACTATAGTGTTAAGCCTGAAACCACCAATAATTTTGGGTTAATATCAGTGGTCTTCAGAAAATTATTACAGTTTTAAGGCTATGCCTGATTTTTTTTACGAGAGAATTAGTTTATCCAATTCCATTGGCCAGCTGAACGTCTTGTATCTTCTGCAACACAAGCTTGCTGTTTCTCTCCCTGGCTGCTCCTGCTTGCTTCTGGCTTCTCCATTCTGCCTGTGACCTTGCATGCTGCCTGACTGATTTTCTTGTTTGGGTTTGCAAAGGTACAGGGTTGGAAAGGGAGGTAGAGACAGTGTGCTGGGTGCAAATAGCCTCTCTGGACCTCTTTGAGGTACAGGAAGGTGGCTTGGTGCTGGTTTTGAACTGTAATTATATGTAAATATACCATGTATGTGTTTATTGCTTTTTATACTTTTATATTTAATGTACTCATTTCATTTAACTTCCAAAACTCTAAGTGGTAAATTCACTTTCGAGGGTAAATTTCCAATTTATTGGGTTCCAAATCCAAACCACAACAAAAATGTAGGATTAAAAAAAAACCAAAATAAAATTAGGATTAATGCATGTGACATGAATGCAGTTAAATATATGGTCTAAGAACTATATATTTCTTCACAGTATTCTGAGGTATTCATCTGATGGAGAACTATAGTGAAATTGCAGTCTCCTCCTTCACTCTGAATGCTCACAAACTAGAGTACTTCTGACCTCATTAAGATACAATCCAGATTCACAGAAGGTTTTTGATGATAAGTAGACAGATGATCACTTTATTTTTATATCGATAATATGCTTCTTTACTAAAATAATTAGGCTTCATTTTAAGAGACAAGTTGTTAAAAACAAAGCCAGACAAGTTGTTAAAACACTATAAAATTAAAGCCACAGTGTACTTAAAAATGCCATCAATAAAGATAGACAGAGTGTTTAACAGAAAAAGGGACACAAAATCTGCTGGTAAAGTCACAGAGAACTTTTCCCTCTTTTTGCCTTCCCCAGAAGATTTTTTTTTTTAACAAGTGTTTGAAGGATATAGCCTCTCACTCCTTTTTTCCTCCCAGGACAAAATATATCCCTGAGGAATAAAAGACACTGAATCCCAGGTATAGCTATTAGAGAAAAATGGGCTATTTTGAGCCTCTGGAAAGATCTTTGCATTTCTTGCATGTTGTTTGCCAAAGTAAACTGGCCCTTCTTTTTGCCTGCAGTCTGACCATTATTTTTATTTGTGATATTCTTACCTATACATTCTGCCTAGATAGACCCAAATGTAAAATTGAATTTGTGAAGGCAAGAAAGAATGTCATGCTTATTAATGTACTCTATCTGCCATACTATGAAAACCAAGAAGATGTTTATTATTTTTACGATTAATTTCCTACCTTGAGATCAAGTTGTGATGATTTATTTTCCCATTTCACACATTGAACATTCTATCAGGGCTTTTGCCTGCGTGTTGTAAAGCCGAAGTACTCAGATAACCTATACACCTTCAGGTTATAGGTCTTCAGGCTACCCTTAAGCTCCCTTGTAAAAAGCCCTGATACAGTACAACTGCAAATTGTACAATTAATATGTGAACAGGTAACAGAAGAGGCTGTCTGTGAGGATAAGAGCATATGGCATGACATTGAACATGTCAGGATGATACGAAGTTGCTAATAGCAAAGTGGCAGCTAAACTATTTGCATATAAATGCCTTTAAAGATTATTATTGGATAAATCACTCATGATTAATCAAGCTCAAAGTACTGTGTAGGCTAATTAACAAATAATTAACATGCAGGGTTTTGAAATAAAGTCCTGTACGATTTCTCAGTATTGTGGTATCTGCATGAAAAGTGGTTGCTAAACATGGTCAAGATGTAAACCATACCCACAGACTGTACTTAGCCCTGTCAGTTGTGCCTCTGTTATCCTTTCCCTTGCAATTAATTCCTTTACACAGGCAAAAGCAGCAGTTATAAAAAGACAATAGCAACACAACATTTATATGTAAGGATGCCACTGATGGACCCTTGAGTTTCAGAGAAAGGAGGCAGAAGCAGTGCTTATGGGGCTGCCCCAAGTCTGGTGGCCCATGTGGTGCCATCGCACTCAAAGGTGACTGATGAGCAGTATGTTACCTCTCTTGTTCACAAGCAGAATAGTGAATAGCACCACAAGGTCACAATTTTCATTTTCATCCATTGCAAATCTCTCTTTTTTGAGCTACTGCAATGACAATTTGTGGATTTAATTTCTAACAGAAGAAAATAGCAAAAAAAATTCCTTAATAATCTGAGCTGGGCGCAGCATATACTAAGAGATAGAAGCACTAAATCAAACCTGGATTTTTTTTCTCTAAGCTTCCCTTTAGTCTAAATCCACTCAACACCATTAGAGGGCACTTTGGCTACACTACTAATACAGCTACACTACTAATACTAATACAGCTGAGAGGGTTAGTGGGTAGTTTCCCGCAGTGTGAAAACACAACTCCCAAATTCCTTATTACCACGTTAGGCGTTAGAGTTGAATGAAATAGGAAAAATGCATAAATGGAACCATTAATTCTTCTAGTAAGACAGTTATTAATCAGATGCAATTCCATGCAGATAGATAAAAAGACAGGACAGCCTCATTGCCCAGGAGAGAAGAAAAGCAATGGATAAATCAACACAAGATTCAGTGAGCGTTGTCTCAGCATTCATTCTCCTACCCACTCCCCCTGTAGCCCGTTACCTGTGTTCTGGCACCAGTACTGTATAAAAGTGCCGTCCTTCCCATCGCTGCAGCACTTGGTATGCAAAAGAAAAATGAAGGAATCACATTGCTGAGGCCATGAGCCAAAAATTCCTGCAAAGTTGTTAGATAGAATATGGTTTTTTTACTTATTGTTCTGTCATTTTAATACTTCTTGCCAACAAAGGAATCCTCTATGTAAATATTAGCAATGACAAAGAATGGCCATATTTTTGAGGGGAAAAAAGCCAAACATAAGTGTGTGATAGTTGTTTCAGCATAATACATCTCAGAATTAATTTGAACGATAGAGCTAGCAAACAAGATTTATCGAAAGCAGGAGGCACATTTTGTCCACAGAATAAATGCTATTGCTAATTTTTTAAGATAAATTTCAGCCAAAATATTTACATCTTCATTCATATCTCCTTTTTAACAAGATAGAGCCTGAAGTAGTGGGATCTGGATAATGTCCAGGTTGTTTATGGCTTATGACTCTACTGGAAAAAGACAGCCACTGATTCTTTTTCTTTGGGACCACACTTTACTGAAAGTGAAGTACAGTAGCAACGCTATCTGCAGGCTTGGAAGCATCATCAGAAATCCATGGCCCAGTGTAGAAATGTTTAAAGGCCTGATGGACAACATTTGCATCATGTTTCCTAGTGATATAAAAGTGCATGAAATCACATAGCAAGACTGATGTGTCTAGGTTGGGTATTCAAAGGAAACCATCAGCTGTAAAATCAACTGCACCTCATTCCATTTAATGCCATTTATGCCACAGAGATTACTATAATCACTGGTAGGTCACAGTATGCCATGTGGAACTTAGCCTTTCCTATTGGGAATTCATCTATAACACATCTCTTCTAACTGGGGAGGGGATTTTGAGGTTTACTGACAGCAAGGAGAAAGCTAAAAACCTTTACCTGATTGTCATCCACAGTGTATTTAAATTTCTTAGCAGAGCCCTGGGCAAGAGCTAGTGATGCTACATAACCAACAAGTGCTACTCCAAAAGCTTCAGTGACTACTTCAGGTAGGACACTCATGGGTGGTACTTTTGGTGATGGCAACCTACAAAAAATTCAAGACAGTCCTTTTTGCACAGCCTCAATGCATGGCAATAGACAAGAAGTAATCTTTGCATGCACATCTAATTTCTGTAATACTTGTAAGAAGACATTTGTCAATATTCTAGATTAATAAGATCTCAGTCTGCAGAGAACTGTAGAGGAGAATTTGTGGAAGATGTAACTGTTTCTGATGGAGTGTTCCACTTGCAAACTTCGATTTGAGAAATTATGAAGGGATCCTTATAAATTAGCTCCCTCACCTACATAAAATCAGCAACCATTCCCTAATTTTGTAGTGCTCACTAAAAAAAGCCTCTATATTCTTTCTTTTTTACAGTTGTCTTTCCTGTAAGGTTTAATTTGAACCTTTTAAACAATTTAGTATTCATGTAGGTTATGGTGAGTATGGACATGTACTTCATCTAATGGAAACCTCCTAATGGAGACTGAAGTGAAATGCCTCAGTGAAGAACTGGACCATCCCACATTGTCTCTGTGCTGCATAAAAAGTCTCCTTTCTCCCCAGAGCACAAATCACACTGCCTAAAACCCAGCTGAGCTCTAATCCTCTCCACTAACAAGGCAGTTATATATTTTAGATAATGACATTTAAATGTATTAAATGTATTATTTACCTAAATTTATTGCATTTAGGTAAATGCCTAAAAGTGCATGGGAATGATCCAGACTCTTCTGTTTTTCAATAGTATAAAATCCTTTCATGAGATGTTTACCAGAAAAAAAGCTCCTGATGACATCTGCATGGCTACAACTGAACTATTTGTAACACCTATTGAAAGGACACACTTAGCCCTGTTTTAATCTGATAGGTACCGTGTAATAGCATGTCCTAAGTACACAAAAGGCATTTTAATTCTCAGCAACTTTCTTTTATTTCTATTGGTGCCATCTGGCACTCGTGTTGTCTTGAGAATGTATTTTGTGAAGTTTAGGGAAACTCTGCAGTTTCTAAAGAGGAGATTACCACACAGCTATGCTATTCCTAACCAACCCTTACAGTTTGAACATTCTCTCTGATATCTAATTTCTCTTTCCGGCTAATTATACTGATTCTTTTTTTCTCTCTTCTTTTCAAGGTCATGGAGAAAACCAAATCACTATCTGTAGTCAGATGGTTCTTTCTAGATTAAGTATATTTAAATTTTTTACACTTCCTCAGAAACCACAGTTTTTAAAACTGCTATGTAACAGCATGAAGAAGAATGAGATTCAGTAATCTACAAACCTTATCTCATTGCAAGTCCTTTTGGCTAAAATAAGCCAAGGCAACTCTCAAAAAGCAGGTTGTAGAGTGCTCTGTCAAAGAATCATAAAATCATAGACACATTGGGTTGGAAAGGACTTTGACAGGTCATCTAGTCCAACCCCCTTGCAGTGAGCAGGGTCATCCTCCATAGATCAGATAGCCCAGAGCCCTGAGAAGCCTGATTTTGAGTATCTTCAAGGATGGAGCCTGAGCTGTGTCACTGGGCAACGTGTTCCAATGTTCCACCCCACTCCTGCTAAAGAACTTCCTCCTAACATCCAACCTAAATCTACTCTTCTCTAATTTCAAACCACTGCCCCTCATTCCATTACTGCAGGCCCTTGTAAACAGTCTCTCTCCAGCCTTTTTGTAGGCCCCCTTCAGGTACTGGGAAGCTACTACTAAGTCTTCCCTAGAGCCTTCTCTTCTCCAGGCTGAACAACCCCTCCTCCCTCAGCCTATCCTTGCATGAGAGATGTTCCATCCCCCTGATCATTTTCATGGCCCTCCTCTGAACCCACTTGATTAGGTCCATCTGTGCTCTTGTCATGCATCTATCAGCCACCAACAAGTACTTAGCACCTACTTTTTATTCCATAAAGTAATTTAAAAGTTATGAAAATGTACAAGAAAGTCTGCATTTTTATGGTGATCTCTATAGAGATATATCTGGTTAACATGGCATTGATTTATGAGATTAGAGTAGGCTCAAAATTAATATAATAATTTTTGCCATTTCTTATTCCAGGAAAATACTTTGACCTCTTCAGGACTGTTCTCAGAAGTAAACATATTTAAAAGCCACAAGTTAATAAAAACTACATTACCCTTCAGGAATATGTCCCACAACTTCTAGTCCATAGACGTATTCCATATCAGCATAACAGCAAGCAATGGATGTAGCAATTATCTATTGATTAAACACAGAAAATATGTTATGCTCCTATTGCTTTTAGCTTCTCACATGGCTCCTATTAATGTCATAGCTAAACGCATGAAAGGTTGATGTAGGTACCCTTGCATCAATCCTGTAAGACTGACAAGTCTTAAAATGAAACTCTTCACTCATGTGGAAGACAGTCTCCATTTAACTAAGATCTGGACACGATGAATTTAGAAAGAATAGCTGAAGAAGGACTATGGTGGAGTTTGTATATTTCATATTAATGAAAAGGGTCTGTACAAGTCTCTATAGAGCCTCAGGAACCTTGCCAATCTGCATCCAAACAGCCTCCATACACCACACTCCTCAAACAGGTTGAAACAATTCAGCTGATGTTCTCCAAGGACTAATCCAGACTGGCAGTCTTAACTTCAGCACAAAACACAGCAGAAGATGTAGCTGCCTCTTATTTCTGTGTTCCAGAGGTAAAAGTCTCGCTGAAGAAGTAGAAATTTTGGCCCTGAGGAGGTTTAAACTCATTTCCCATGATCTTTGAGATGAACACACAAATACCAATAGCCCAGGCACAGGTTCCAACCCATGGTCCTCATTTTGCTAATATATTTTATCCAGTATCATTTGAAAGCTATCACAGAAACAGATCTTAGAGAAGCCACCAGAGACACACATTTTTCCAACATTTTTCCCCAAAGAAGTTATTCTCTTGTAAATAACAAAGCAAAAGAAGCATAATTGTGGTGATCCACCCTGTGAAACATTTGCTCTTTGTTTTTTAAATTTTACTTTAGAAGTCTAGAGAAAAGGCAGAAACTTTCTGTCCTGCTACCAATTAATTGACTACTGTTTAGTCCTTGTAGTAGAGCTTTACAACGCAATAGTTAATTTCAATTTAGCCTAAGCTACCTGAAAGGAGAAGTGTAAGTAAAAGGACTGAAAGCAATAGCATAGCTATTTAACTTTGTTGTAGATAAATAATAAGCAACATCTGAGCCACAACTACCCTGGTGCTACAATGTGCCAGCCAATTTTCATTTTCTACTTCAGACTTCTTATACTCTAGCATTCTGGGTTTCATGTTCTTGTGATTGTGTAAAAAACTAGCAAACACATTAAATATTATACATATTTTGAACATGTGTAATTTATTTCTTCACTTTTTAGCCAAACCATTTCCTGTTCTGACATTTAACAGACAGCCATTATCTCTCCATTTAACAAGTGGCAGGTGTGGGGGGTGGTAACTATAGACAACACAGTAAACTTTAGTAGATTATTTCAACCCCTCAAAGCTTTGTAAGCAGTAAGACTGATGTTTGATTTTGTACTTACCAAAAGCAGATCGATGGGAAGAACAATTTTAATATTTCTCTGAAATTTCTCATTCAGTTCTTTAACAAGAACGAGCACCACGATGCTCAGCAAGGAGAGAAGTAAAGCCTCCAACTGAACTGATCTGATGTTCTCAAACACATAGGCATATATCTACAGTAAATAACAATCACAGGTTTAAAAAAAAATCATTTTGGGTCACATGCTGCAGCATATTCTACACAACTTCAGACACTGGGGAACATGAAGGCTCACTTGAAGATCCACATCACAGATGAACCCCTGAAGCAACAGGAGTGTGGCACAGACTTCACTACATCAGGTAGCCTGGGGCGAGATGTGAGGAGTGGAGGTCCACGTGGCTTTGGAGGGGACAAGGAGCACTCCAGGAAGGACAAGAACCATAACAGAGAAGGGTCAAAGCTGGAGGAAGGATTCATCCCACACACAAGAGGGTTAAAACCTCTCCATTGTGGTGTCGCTGCTATGGTGTATGTTAAAACCTCTCCATTGTGGTGCTACAGCTATGATGTATAAATTTTTTCTCCTCTGTGGGAACCCACCCTGGAGGGTGTTCCTGGGTGTTCCTTCTGGAGCAGGATGCCCAAAATGTTCATGGAGTCTCCTTCTCTGGACATCTTCAAGATCTGCCTCGACATGTTCCTGTGTGACCTGCCCTAAGTGATCCTGCTTTTTGCAAGGAGGTTGGACTCGATGATCTCTGGTGGACTCTTTCAACCCTTTAGCATTCTGTGGTTCTATGATCCTAAATAGTCTGTAGGAGTTAAATCAATACTGCAGACACTGAGTCATTTGGCAAACTGGCCTACACTTCAGAGTATTCAAGAAAGAAAATCATCAATTTACTGCTAATATGGACTCTTTAAATATTTTTTTAAAAATGCAGAAAGTATTTGAATTTATGAATTTGCAAATTTCTATTGGTAGAAAAAAAAATCCAGTAAATGTAATAGATATCCTTTTCTTATTTAGCCACAATAAACTCAGTGAGATACATAAATGTTGCACAAAAACATTGGCTCTTCCATACACATTGATTCATTTTGAGTGTCTATAGTTCATAGCATACATCAACTCTAGTAGGAAGAGTTACTTTTGGGGAAAAAAAATAAAATACAGAAAAGAGATGGACAGAAAAGGAAAGGAAGAAGGAAAAGGGAAGAAAAAATGCAGTAGTGGCTGGATGATAAGGGAAGCAACAGATAAGCACTCTTTTCAGTTACCTACACACCAGCAAAAATGACACAGCGAGGTATGAGTTCAGTTCCACTCTGAATTTGAGCCTCCAGAAAATAAGGCAGAAACCACAGAATCACATAAATAATCAGGTTTGGAAAGACCTTAGAAATCATCAAGTCCAACCTATCACCCAACACCATCTAATCAACTAAATCATGGCACTACTATGACAACAGCTTAACAGAAAGTAATGAAAACATTTACAAGTTTACTTAAAATGCTTAGAAAGGGTGAAGAAAAGTCAAGGGAACTTCTGTCCCAATAAACAAATAAACAGATGCCTATCAAAAGTTATTTTCAGGCTTCATGAAGAAAACCAGCAGTCTGTTGCCTTGAGGAACAGAGAGGCATGGAAATAGATATACTACACATGGTTACTAAAGATGCAGGGATAAGAAAAAAAACAAATAAGCTAAGCTCAATCCCTTGAATCCTGCATTTATAGTCTGTGAACTATCATGTAGCCTGAAATGTAAACTAGAGAGAGAGCAGAAGCTAAAATCTGGGATACAGATTTAGACTGAATTGAAAGTAACTCATTTTTAAAGCCACAACATTAAGCATCATAAAATCAAGCAAAGCAACTGAGGCTTGAAATATTATATAATAATATAATATTGTTTTAAGTGTTTTCTCTAGCAACAACTGAGATCACTAAAATAAATGAAAAGTGACACTTGAAGTTCTATCAAAACAAAGACTAATAATTTTCTGCCTCAGAGGACCTATTGTGAAATACATGCACAATATTAGCAAGGTTTGGCAGTTTGAAGCTAACTACATATATTTGTATTGGATAGTAAAAAGTACTAGAAAAATTATCTTAGGATCAAACCCTGTTCTAGCAAAAAGGTGGTCAATATGATGAGAAAATATTTTTTTACCACTTAGAGTCTGTCACTCCTTGAAAAGATTCTGTTCATTTTGAGGATACAGTAATTTTAAATAACTTCCTAATTCTTCCTCTTTTGTAATTTCTCAGAATATTTTTGTAGTTTTTAAAGGGTAACAAAAGCCAAGGAAACAACAAAACCCCTTTAAAATGGTTGCAGGAAGGAAAAAAAAAAATGAGAGAAACCAAATACAATTTTCCTCAGAAAAAGTAAATGCAATCCCTGGACTTCTGATGATGGGTTCACTGAATAACCCAACACAAACATTTCTCAGAACCCAGGAAAGCATTTTAAATCAGCTTCTTAAATAATCTGATCTGTATGTCAGAAACCTGAGGAATGATAATCAAACCACAGATTTTAACCACGTATTGCCTCACTGTCATCAGACAATGTGTGGGTTGCATCTTGAGTGGCTTAGGACCAGTCTCTGCAACCATCATTTTCCAAGAAGGCATTTTCAAGAGATCACAAGAGTTGGCTTGGCCCAAACAGAAACTGTTATTAAGACAGAAGGAGGCAACCTGCAAAACCATAGTTCAGACTGTGCCCACAGACTCACCAAAGGGTATGATCTAGTGTGAAGTGGTAAGGAGAGAGATTGATTCCTAACTGTCAAGTCACAGAGATGTGGGCTTGTTTTGAAATGAGGAATATCTAAGGAAGTTCCAGCATTAGCTGTCTCTGTTGATGGGATTTATTTTTTTTAAATGAGATTTAATTCAATTTTCCTAGACAAGGTGAGATAGAAGATTAATTAAGATAATCTTAATGAAGGGCTGCAAAGAAACATGTGTAAGCTTTTAGAATTTGTACCTTTCTTTACAATTTAACTGAAAAAGAAGTTCCTATACTATGAAGTGCACCCATTACAGTCCATGTACTTGGTTATTGTACACGTATGAGGTGTAACCCTAAATGTAAGCACATGCAGCTCAAGCTTGTAGCAGCTGGCATCTGATTCCAAGGAAATATTTTAAATGTTTTCATCAGGGACTTCCTTGCAAATTCAGTATTTCACCTAATTTGATGATGGGCTTACTGAAATAAATCAGGAATTACAAAGCAGAATTTAATTTGATATTGCAGCAAATGTACACAGTATCTTTTTCAGGTCATTATATAATTTTTAAAATATAAAAACATAGTAATAATGTAGTAATGGAACAATCCAGCAATTTTAGGAGGAATCAGTGAACTTTTGGGCAACTCAAGCAAATTTGCATGTAAGTGTTTTTTAAAAAGGCGATATTCCAATTTTGAACACATATGTAGACAGAGACTGAATGTCCCTGTTCTTTTGGGTAGTGAATGGCTTTGAGTTCAAATATATTTCCACATACTGCCATAGGGTAGTAAGGACCATTGCAGTGGTTTAAATTCTAGAAAGGGTGTGTATTCTGATGTGTTAATTAAATGCTCCGGGATCTCTTTTTTTGGGTTTGTTGGTTGGTTTTAGGTTTAGTCATTTTTTTATGTATACATGAAAACCTAAAAGATTAGTTAAAAAAAATAATACAGAAGCTGATGCAAACAAAAGCATTTAAGAAAGATATGAGTTAAAACACTTAATATGGTTGAGAAGACCTCATTGCATTTTCAAAATGCTCACACAACCACAGAATGTTAGGAGTTGGAAGGGACCTCCAGAGCATTGAGTCCAACTCTCCTGCCAAAGCAGCATCACCTAGGGCAGGTCACACATGAACAAATCTAGGAGGGTTTTGAAAGTCTTCAGAGAAGGAGACTCCACAACCTCTCCAGGCAGCCTGTTCCAGGGCTCCAGCACTCTCACCATAAAAAAGTGTCTCCTCCTGTTGAGGCGAAATCTCCTTTGTTCCAGCTTATACCTTCATTATGACGTTTGTTAGACAAATACATCAAATTAGGGGTGGGGAAAGTACAGGCAACTACTGTGAACTGTATAAGGAACAAATTGGGGGTGCTGGGGGGAAGGGAGGGGGAAGAAAGGGAAAAAAAAAAGTCTAATATTGGGAACATGAAGGTTTTGTCAGCTAGCTGTAGCATAACCACAAGGATTTTGCAAGAAACTCGCGACACAACCACAAAAGACCCATTTTGCAAAGTTTGTTAGGTTGCAATTCATTTTGCAGTGCTGCATTTCTAGGAGATTTGTGGAAGGATAAATATAACAAGAGGTGGATAAAGGGCAAATATAGATAGGTTTTACTTATTTCAGATACTAGGTAAAACTCAATGCTTTTCTTGTACCTTGTAAAAATTAGATCTCTCAAGTAATCTTCCTTTACTGTTTTTCTTCTTCACCTTCACCTTGCCCTTTCCATTTGTAAAACATCAAATGATGCTGCAATGTGCAGCCCAGTTGCAGAGGTACAAATCATATACAGGGAAAATGAAATTTAATAAGTTACATTAACTGTGTATAAACACAAAAATTCCTATCAGCTCCAGGCCAGTGCAGTAGGTTTGTTCTCTATATGCAAAGTTCATTTTGACATGATCTCACTTGCTATAAAGAATCCATTTCTCTGGCTTGCTTTATTTATGACTCTCCTATCACACTTTATTAAACATTCCTATTTTTGCCTTTCCAACCCAAAAGGCTGCCTGAGGCAAAGCTTTGTGAGTGGGAGGTGTTTTGGAGTGGAAAAAAAAAATATATAAGCAAAATTACCAGTCTTTGGGTTTCAAGAATGTAAAGAATATATCTGAAAATACAGACAAAATGTGCCTGTCACTGTCCAGTTACATCTGCACACCAACATGTATCTGATTAGTATAATTTTCATATAAAACTACTACCACAGAATTTTTTTTTTTGTTTTTAATCACAGATTCATAGAATGGTTTGAGTTGTAAAGGACCTTAAAGATCACCTAGCTCAAACATCCCTGCCAAGGACAGGGACAACTTCTACTAGATCACGTAGCTCAAGGCCTCATCCCAGCTAACTTTGAACACCTCCAGGGAGGGGGCATAAACAGGTTGCCCAGCAAGGTTGTGTAAGTGTCTCGCTACTCCCACTGTAAAGAATTTTTTCCTAATCTCCAAGCTAAATCTAAATCTGATTCTTCTGACCAAGACATTGAGCCTTCTCAAGAAATCCTTATGTTTGAACTGCCACAAGAAACCTTCTAAAATGATCATACAGTAAAACTGCCCCTTTAAAAGTTTTTATTATTGTTATTAATTTGTTGAGGTTTGTTTGTTCATTTATTTGCACACTACTCTGAAGAGTAATTCAAAGCCTTTTAAAAAATCATGAACCTTTTTCTTTGCAAAATGTTTAAAAGAGTTTTATTTCAAAAGTGAAGAGCAAAGAACTTGTTCCATATACATTAAAAAATACAAGGCTTAAGGGAATATATTTCTTTCAAAGCATTTGAATTACCTCATTTGTGATATCATCAGCACGCCAATGTGGAAATATTACTTTGTATCACTGCTGTTCGTTATTATTGCTCATAATGTATATTTTGGTTATGTTTTGGCAGTGCTACTTAACACCAGACACATCTACAAGATATTCCTATATGTAAGGAGTCTCCATTGACATACCATAAAAACAAAGCTGGATATATTTTTATAATAAGAAGCATTTATGAAATTGCTTTTAAATAACTAAAAAATACATAAGAGATCCTTTCCAGTGAGGGTGGTGAGACACCGGCACAGGTTGCCCAGAGAGGTCATGGATGCCTCCTCCATGGAGACGTTCAAGTTCAGGCTGGATGAGGCCTCGAGCAGCCTGATCTAGCAGAGGGTGTCCCTGCCCACAGCAGGTGGTTGGAACTGGATGATCATTAACTCCCTTCCAACCCAAACCTCTCAAGGATTCTAAATATGTTAATATACGATGAATCGTTTGTAATAGTCTTGCAGGCCAACTGACTACTCATAAAAATGACTGTGACACTTTACTTCTAGCAATGTCCCTACATGACAGATTACTTGTATTTATTACATGCCCCTAATTCTCGTTAGTAAATTTCCATTAATAAAATTCCCTTATAAAAACCTTACCAATGGGTTCTCCATACAAAATATTATCAAATTTATAAAATACTATGAACTAACATTCTAAAATCAACATCTTCTTACCACAGAGTTCGCATTAACAAATTTTTAAAAATTAATAGGAAAAAATAAACTGCAAAGCAGTGCAGGAATAGATGGTCAGTGCTTTAAAATAAAGCACTCTAATTGAGTGCCTAATTAGGTAAGGCCTCACTTCATCCGGTGATCAATTCATTGATTGCCAGAAGCTGTATGTAAATATCACCTCAGCAAGTAAAGGTTTGTTACAAGTGAAATATCATTTTGACAGATATTGCTGTTACTATTAATGCTTCTGCCATTATGCTCACAACACATAAAATCAGGGTTTGTTGGAATAGGTTTGTGCAGCTTTGCCCTTTAAGGTTTCATCCAACAATACCTGCTTCCCAAAGGCAGTAACCATGATAGTGTCTGGAAGTCTGTATGTATTTCATAAAAATTACCTTAAAGCCATACACTTGCTGTGTTTATGGCAAAGCAATATCATGTCACAAAGCAGTAATATATCTAGGGTAACATTTGCATAGGAAATGCACAAATCCTGGGCCATTATCATAGATGGCTTAGGCTGGAAGGGACATCATAGACCATCAACTCCAACCTCCACACCATGAGCAGGGATGCCTCTCAACTAGACTCACCTGCTTAAGGCCTCATTCAGCCTGGCTGTGAGCAGCCTTGGGAAGGAGACAGCCACAACCTCCCTGGGCAACCTATTCCAGAGTCTCACCACCCTTGTACTGAAGAACTTCTAAGATCCAGCCTCAACCTACTCTCCCTCAGCTTCAAACCATTCCCCTTGCCCTATTGCTAGACACCCTGTGGTGGTGCAGGGCACTGCCCCACCTGAGGTTTGAATGGGGTGCGAACTTTGGCAGGACACACCCCAGTCCACTGCCCCACTGGAGGTGTGAATGGGGCAGGAAATGGTCTTCCTCCCTCCCCACCTCTGTCACCGGAGGCTTAGTACAATAAGTGTGAAGTGCCTTCTCCCACCCTCCGTGGGCTTGAACAGGGAGGCAACACATCGCCTCAGTATAAATATGGCAGCTGGACAGATTGCAGCAGGACTTGCAGGACCTTCACTGGGACCTGCACTCAGACCTGTACCGGGACCTGAACGGACCTGAACACGGACCTGGAGATACAAATCTCGCACGGACTTTGAGCTGGACCTTAAGGAGCATCCTGGCTTCTTGATGCAGGACCTGCCTCTAACAGTAAACTGCAGCCATTAGTGGGAATACTGTGGAGCACCCCTGGCTTTCCCCTGCCTTGTTTCACAATCATGGCTTTGTGAAAGCTGTTCCTACAGCGATCTTGGACTCTGGCAGGCACTGGACTCCAGACACTACTGTGAAAGAGACAGCCTCCCATCTGTAAGTAGGGCAAAGCTGTTTCATGCCCAAACCTTTCCAAATTTCCTGACTTTTCCTGAATTACAAGAAAAGGCATCCTTCTGAAGACTTTTCCTGACCGAATTAGAACCCAAACTTAAACCAATTTACACACAGATTGTGGGTGGGGCTTTTGGAAATTATAAAAGCTACATAATTTATAATTTCTGCCTCTTCAATCACCCCCAATCAATACACACCCTTACAAAAAGTCCCTCTCCAGCCTTTCTGCAGGATCCTTCAGATTTTGGAAGGCACCTCTAAGGTCCCCCTGAAGCCTTCTTTTTTCCAGTCTGAACAACCCCAGGTCTCTCACCCTATCATCATAGCAGAGGTGCTCCAGCCCTTGATGGCTGTACCCAAAGAGTGACTGTCAATGGGTCCATGTCCAAGTGGAGGGCAGTGACAAGCAGAGTCCCTCAGGGATCAGTCCTGGGACCAGTCTTGTTCAACATCTTTGTGGCTGAGTTGGACAGAGGCATTGAGTGCACCCTCAGTAAGTTTGCTGATGACACCAAGCTGTGTGGTGCAGCAGACATGCTGGAAGGCAGGGATGGCATCCAGAGGGACTTGGACAGGCTAGAGAGGTGGGCACAAGCCACTGGGTTGAGGCAATCCCAAACACAAATACAGGCTGGGCAGTGACTGGCTGGAGAGTATCCCTGAGGAGAGGGACTTATGGATGCTGGTGGACGAGAAGCTCAACATGAGCCAGCAGTGTGCACTTGCAGCCCAGAAAGCCAACCAGAGACAGAGAAGTGTGGCCAGCAGGTAGAGGGAGGTGATTCTCCCCCTCTACGCCACTCTGGCAAGACCCCACTTGGAGTACTGCATCCAGTTTTGCAGTTCATATTACAAGAGGGATGTGGACATGCTGGAATGTGTCCAGAGAAGGGCCATGAGGATGATCAGGGGGCTGGAGCACCTCTCCTATGAGGACAGACTGAAAGAGTTGGGGCATGCAGGCTGGAGAAGAGGAGGCTCCCAGGTGACCTTATTGCAGCCTTCCAGCACCTGAAGGGGGCCTACAGGAGGGCTGGGGAGGGACTTTTTAGGCTATCAGGTAGTGACAGGACTAGGGAGAATGGAGCAAAGCTGGAGGTGGGGAGATTCAGACTGGACGTGAGGAGGACATTCTTCAGCATGAGAGTGGTGAGAGCCTAGAATGGTTTGCCCAGAGGTGTGGTTGAGACCCCATCCCTGGAGGTGTTTAAGGCCAGTCTGGATGAGGCTCTGTCCAGCCTGACCTAGGGTAGGGGAGTTGGAACTGGATGATCCTTGTGGTCCCTTCCTGACTGATTCTATGATCCTATAACAAATTTATCATAGTTGTCCAAGAAAATGTTAGCTAGTGGAATAACTTGTCTCTTTGATTGAACTCACATGGAAAAATCCCAGTGGCCCTGATATATATGGCATTTTCATTCCCAGCAGATATTTCACTTGTGAAGTCACAACGTGTGTAGCTGCTCCCGTTGTCATTGCACTTATCACTGGTTCTGTTAACAAGAAAGTGGTGCTGCCCAGCTGCAGCACAAACATCGCTACCTGAAAGGCAAAGGTATGGTTAGCAGAAATGATAATAAAAATGCAGCTTCCTGGAAATAGGACAATGAGAAAAGGTTCTTTTAATAAACTGTAAGATAAATGAGATAAAGATAAAAAGCCCTTTGAAGAGCAAGTGTAGCTGAAAATGGACCCCACTGAAGCTCTGTGGTTTTACCTGCATTGTCTTGCTCACATCAATGGTTTGTGGAATTCTAACATTAGTTTAGTGACAGGAGTGGACTCAGACTGTTTTTATGCAATGCTTACCATTTTCTCCAGCTCAAATACAGGAGCATAATAAACATGACACTAAATAAAGCAGCTCCAAAGGTGAGGTTGGTGCTAAGGCTTGTCCTGCTCCACTGCCGTCCAGGATGACTTCAACAGAAACCAGTTGCCCCAAAATACATTGTATTTGTTCTTCTTGTCCCAAAGTACCTTCTCTATTCCAGCTCAATTATTAATTTAATTTAGTCTGATAAGTAGAAGCAGATCACTGACTTAGCTCTCCATTACCAACGTGATGTTTCCTGTCACCTTATCTGGGAATTGCAGCATTAGCCAGAAGGCTGGTATTGTGATAAGAAACATGGATTCCCACACTTAACACCACTCAGGAGAATGGCAAAATTTAATCACTACCTCAATCCAGGTTTTCACTTGAATATTGTGGATCAGTAGCTTTAAGGCAGTCCTCTAGCAAATAAATAATTAAATCTGGCCTCTAACCACTAAACTCACATAAAGGACTAGTGGCAGCACTACAAGCAGCACCTGTATTAACATGACTCTAATGAAAGTTACATTACTCACCTGGGAGAGAAGCCCATGCATATAGCACAGTTCCCTATCAGACCTGATCTGAAGATGTAAGCAGAGAATTTAGTGGTTCTTCTTATTGCAATCAGGCTTAAATAGGACATAGGCTTAGATAAATCAGCTGATACATGAAATAGAACTTTTTAGAATGAATAAGAGGTCCAGTGGATTTACACACTTTAAGTGGATTCTGCAGCAGCTAATCAAGAAATGCCTGCACTGGATTTTGAAGTTAGATCAAATGCAGGCACTGACCTCCTGCTTGAGGCATTTTGATCTTTAGCACTTAAAGCTTGCTGGGGACAGCATAAGAGGTTGTCAGGGTGTGAGCACAGCACTCCTGAAAGAAGAGCTCTGTGCACACTCAGAGGATGCTGCTGTTTCCAGTGCAGTGCATTATGCTGTTGTACATGCAGATACAAAGAGACAGCACAAGCAGCAGCCATGCACAAGCAGTATCAATTCTACTCAATATGCTGTTTCTGTCATACTGCTACCCAGCCCTAACTCTGTAACCAATAAAAGAATTTTTAAAATGCAACAGAAATTGATGTTTCATACTGATTAACATGAGCACATGGCCCAGCTCCTGCCAAGAGCACAGGCCACTGGAGATCCCATACTGGACACCCTGGCTTATCCTCTGCATGGTAGAGGAATTCAATGCACCAGCTCCAGAGGTCTGGGTTTCTTTCAGGAGGACGATACCCAGGAGGTGTTGCCATGCTGAGTGCTGGAACATTTCTTCTTTTTTAATATTCACAAGGAAAGAGGGAAGCCTTCTTTGAAGACCTAACCAACTGGCAATGGTGAAAAGAACTCAGTGCTTGTGGTCAGAAGAGGAAAAGAAAAGAAATTTAAAAGACCTCTGATCATTTGAATAAGCTTTGGAGAATCATTTGTAGACATCTGTTTTACTAATTTATTTCACTTTAATGATGGGTGTGTGAATGCTGAAGAGAATTTAATGATGTATTCCCTACTGTTTTTAATTACTGGATATTGTATAGTATTTCTCTTCAAGCCAAGAGCAATAGCAAACCCCAGGAATACGTCAGCGCTTACCAGGAACTGATTCATGTTCTGTTTCTGAAGAAGGAATGAGAACACCATCAACAACTGACTATTGTATTAGAGTGGATTGAATGTGATTTTACTCCATATTGCAACACCCTAGGAGCATGTATACAGACAATTACCACATCTTAACAAAGAAGCAGTAATTCTTAAAACACATTAATTCCATCATTACTGAACATTAGACCAGCCTCATGATCGGTTTTTCTCAGAAAAGTGGAAAAAAGAAAAAAGAACTACAAAAGCCATAACTGTCACCAATGCAATGCACCAGTAGCATAAAGAATATGTGTTTGCCTCTGACCTGAATGATTCCTCCTAGAAATGAAACTGCTGCTGCAACTCCAATCCTCTGTATTTCAAACTCCGAGAGGCCCAACTCTCTGGAATTATTGTTCGTGGTGGTGTTAGTGCTGACTGGGGGAACAAGACGCTCCACTGCATTGGCAGATATTAAAGAAGTCAAAGCAAAGGTTCCTATAAAGAAACCTACACATTAGTCAACATATTTCTGTGCCTGTCTGTGCTCATCACTCTTGATCTCTTTTTAAAACTTGGCCATTCTGAACAAATGTCCATTTTGGACAATGTGCCTGTCATGGTAAGAACAATTTCAACTTTCTCTATGACACACATAGAGCTGGGGAGGGACAATTTACAAGGTCTTGCAATGACAGGACAAGTAGTAATGGGCTTAAACTGGCAGAGGGGATATTTAGACTAGACATTAGGAAGAAGTTCTTTACAGTGAGGGTGGTGAGACACTGGAACATGCTGCCAAGGGATGCTCCGCCCCTGGAGGTGTTCAAGGCCAGGTTGGATGAGGTCTTGAGTGACCTGTTCTAGTGGGAGGTGTCCCTGCCTATGGCAGGGTGTTGGAACTGAATGATCTTTGAGGTCACCTCCAACGTAAACCATTCTATGATTCCATTCTATTTCAAGTTATTGGAAATGCTTTTAACTCACCATGGGTATGATTGAACACATTTTTGTGTGGAGATCCCAAATGTTCACCATTCAAATTTCTAAAGCAATTAATCCATGCTGCACACATAGTACCTAGCCCATTATACTTAGTAGCTGTAGATGTTCCAAAACTCCACAATCTGAACTCTAATAAACAAAGGCAGGTTATGAAAGAAATGTTTTTTATTTGCTGAGAGAGGTAAGGCAAGTTCAATGACATAGATAAATAGGGATGAAAATTCAATATTAAAAAGCACAAACACATAATGCAGAGCTCTAAGAGCATAAGAAATGCCCTATTATGTCAGACCAATGGTGCATCTCACCCAATGCTCTGTCTCCAGCTATGGCACTTGGAGGTATTATCTAGAGAAAGCACACAAGCCCGGCCACGTTTTTCAGGCTATTGCCCTCATAATCCTTCAGCATCTATAGCTGTTGTGTTAGGGAAGCACATCCTGACCCTGTCAGATTCTGGTTGTGGAACAGCACTCATGAATTTGTCAAATATCTGTTTGAACCTGCACGTATTTTCTGCCTCCATGTTCTCTGAGAGCGGGTTCCAAAAGTCGACCACCTGCTCTAGTATTTTATTTAGTCTACACTTTAAAAGTCTTTTAAACTGATCTCTCGCCAGTTTCAATAAGTTCTCTTTATGGTCTGCTATTGCAGGACAGTTCTGCTTTCACTTTGGCCTTCACAGAGTAAACCTCCCAGCATGAATTCTTTGGAAACTTACCATAGACACCTCCATCCTGAAAAATTACCAGTGAGTCCTATCTTTTGTTTCTCATTCATTAAGCTGCTAATAATTAATAAAAGAACTTTTACCACAAGGGTGGCTTAGTTTTTTTAGTCACCTTTGATGTGGAACCTTATCAGTAACTATTTGACCATTCTGATATCTTAAGTATTTCCTTTTGCCATGTGCTTACTGGCACTCATACATTACTTAGGAGGTCAATGAGGCAGGATTTTCCTTTGCAGCAGCCACACTAACTCCTCTGCAACAGAATCTGATTTATGATATATCACTTAGTGATCATAGTTTTTTATTATGGACTACAATAACAGGATGCAAGAGAACTCTGCAGTTTCCATGATTTCTTCATTCTGACAGATGAAATGACAGTGATAATTTGACAGTCTTTGTCACACAATGTCTCCATGATACCTTTGTCAGAAAGGTGTCCCACCTGTTCCTCATTCTCTCCATGGTAATCTTCATACTTCTTATTTTCAGCCTTCTTAGCAACCTGCTTATATTTGACCTACCATGTTTCATGGCTTTTCTGCTCTCTTTCTTTGGTCAAGCCCTCCATTTTTCAAGTGCCAAACTCTTCCCTGTGATAGTGCTCTTAACTTTGCTGTTGAAGCATGAAGGGCTTTCTTGAATCACATTTTCAAATCATTATAACATGTTACCTGGGCTTAAAATTTATTCTTTCAAACAACATTCAGAATAGTTGTAGGTATTTTCAGATTGATCTTTTTTCTTTTAAAGCTGTTATCTACTTTTTACTTAAAAAAAAAAAAAAAAGTTTACATAAAATCAGACTTCAAAACAGTTTACATCAAACTGTAAGAGCTAGCTGCAGTTTTATGACAGATGAAACTTTCTCAGAGGATGTTCCAAGACCAATTATTTAAAAAATGATCAAGGAAAAGGTGTAGGGGTTACTTGCTTATGTCTTTTTTAAGGAGATCTGCTATGTCACAGAAGAGACATTTCAGGGATGTGATAGATGACAAAACTGGGCCATTGTTGAATTTTCCATTTCATATTAACATAACTGACTTCTCTAGCAAAAGGCACTGCTTTAGCCTGTACACATATGGAGAGCTCTTCTGATCGTACAGAAAATGCTGCTAGGAAAAGAGACTGTCACCAATGTATGTGAGGAAGTATGGAGCATTTGGGAATCTGAGGCAGGTGGGATAGCTCCAGTCCATCCTGCACATTGTAACTCCTTAACTGAGGCTGGTGAGATGAGTGTGTGAGACTAATGAAAGGATCAACAGCATACCACACACACTTTGAAAAACTTTTGGTTTGTTCCCCTTTTCCCTTAAGACTAAATTCTGAAATAGGCACCTGTGAAAGGATTGGGTTTCCACACCAAAGACTGTGCAGGAGCCCACACTTACAGAGCTGTGGAACTCAGCAAATCCTTCTCTGGACAGTATGCCAGCCAAAGGATAAATATTAGACTTAACTGTTAGTTTTAGATAGTCTTCCCTCCATTGATCTTACAAGAACAACAATGTTCAGTTTCCAGTTCCTTTGTTCTGAGAATGTTTTGAGCCAATAGCCCTTTACCTGTTGCAACATGATGTCCCATTCCAAATATGGCATAGATAATGGCAGGGAAGAAAGAGCCATATAAACCAAAAACGGGGTGGACTGAAGACAGAATTGCAAAGGCCAGCCCTGAAGGAAGATAAATGGAATTACTTCAGTATATTAACATAAAATGTATATACTTTTTTTTTTTTTTAAGAGAAAACATCTACAATTTTGTTAAAAGCAGGTAAAAACCAAACTTTGTTTGCCATAAGCCAACTACTGCATGAGGAACAGAAAGAACTCTACAAGGTTTTTTCAGCTACTGTTTGGTTTCAAAGTCCTCACACTTTCTTCCAAGTTTTGACTATCAGCAGAAACAAATGGATCACAGATACAATCTGTGGCATAGCTACCATGTTTTCAGGTAATCTCCCTCAGCAGTTTCAAACTTCTTAATAGATCATCCTCACAAAGATGGGTTGGAAGCTGCCAAGGCTCCAGGCAGTCAGACAGTTATTTCTTATAAACAGTTCAAAACCTATAATTTTGGTTTGGATGGAGCCTCTTCAGTCTGCTTTCTTCTAATTTCTTAAAGAGTTAATTGTCTAGGGTTTTTAATCCTTTAGATTTTAACATATTTGGTTTGTTATGCAAGTATGGAAAGTATTTTATTTCCATGGTGGGATGGAGAATGACCTGAGTTAGTTAGGACTTAACTTTATAAAGACCTATTAATTACCTTACCTAAAGGGGACAATGCCCATCTTTTCCGTAGAAAGTCTCACAGTATACCAAGAAATCATCTTTTAACATTTAATTCCTGCAAAGTAGCAGCTTTGGCCACTGTTTAGCCTTTGATACCTTAGACAGAAAGCAAATCAACTGTAAGAGAGACTCTCTAGACTATGCTTCAGACCACCAACCTCTCCTGGCTTTTCACAGCTTTTACTCCTAAAAACTTTAAAGTATCAGAAATGACCTGGCAAAGTTGCTTCATAAATCCTGGTGAATATCTTGTCACATAGTAGGGAAGACAGGACTGGCTTGGGTAACACAAAAGCTGCCTTTCTGAAGTGCATCTTCAACATGACCAATCTAAGCTAGTCCACGTATGCGTGCATGGCCATGCATGGTCTCTGCCAGAGGTAATTCAGATTTATGAAATGGAGATGCCTTCTGTTTACAGCTGAAATTCCTAAAGAAAATTCAGTATGTAGGATAAATTGTTCTATTAAAACTTTCCAGACTGTCCCAGAAACACTTTTTTTTACCTGAAACATTGGTTTATGAGGGCTTAATAACGTGGAGAGTGCCAAAGATTACCTTTGCTTATAAACTTTCAGTGGCAGTTCTTAACACTTTGATTCAAGACCTCTCTTCTTGAATCTGTTACTAAAAGCGCAGGGTTGGGGAAGGCAATAAAGTGCTAAAGGTAAGAAGTATCAGGGTCCCCATAAAGCAGACAAGATCCAGCAGCTAGCTTGCTCTTGGAAAACCATCACAGTAAAGATTTTGCAGAGATGGATTATACATGGATTATCTTCATCCACACTTCACTCAGCAAAGTAGCACTACCAGTTACAACTCTGAGAGGTCTTGAAACATGTCTGGTTTATAACTTTGATGCCTTCTTTTGAATCAAAATATGCTTCGTTTCTCCTCTCCTTTTTTAATTAGCTTACCTACTGACCACCACTTCTGCTTTTTTCCTCCCAGCACACTACTATCATGAACCAGAATGTTCTTTGATATTTTATTTCTACATCCATGTTCACACTCCCAATAAATGCAAAAGAAGATTCTGAACAAAAGCAACACAGAAGGGTGTGCCTGAAGAGAATAAAAACAGCACATGAGAGAATTGCATGACTCTATTGAGACAAAAGCGAGCA